>JBBMFX010082542.1:0-10204 GCA_037832545.1 Rhabdalestes septentrionalis
TCTCTCTCTCTCTCTCTCTCTCTCTCTCTCTCTCTCTCTCTCTCTCTCTCTCTGTCTCTGTCTCTCTGTCTCTCTCTGTCTCTCTCTGTCTCTCTCTCTCTCTCTTTCACACACATACATACATACATACATATGTACATACATACAAACACACAAATGTGCACACACACACACACACACACACACACACACACAGAAAGAGCTCTCGCTCTCGCATACACAGGTTATGATTAAAAACACTAAAACAAACATAAACACAGCTGCATTAGCTCATCTTTAACCAGACACACACACACACACACAAGCATGCTTTCATCCCATTACTGCTGTACATGCTTCATCCACTGAGACTAATGCCTTTTATTGTTGTTATTCCCTTTTAATCCATCAGCCGTCCAGCTGAGTTCAGCTTCCCGAGCAGAGTGACTTCGCCGTTAATGATAAAGATATAATTCACCTGCTTAAGTAACAGCGGACGCGCTTTTGGCTGATTTCGAGCAGTAATTGTTGCTACATTTGTAATCAGCCCGCCACAGCCGCCGACAAGTGTTCATCACGTCGCGCTGAGCGCTTGCAAACTGAAGTGCTGTGAATAATTCACAGCAGCGCCGGGCGCTCCTCCAGCCACTTTGCTCTGTCAATATTAATTGTGCTTTTTCCGCCAGCCAGTTCTCTGCCAGGCTACCGCGCCACCGAGAATCTGGCCAAGGGAGAGACAGTGAGTTATGAAGACGGAAGCGTGAAGATTAGCGTTGTCAGGGCCGTGGCAGCGTCTCTATTCACACACAGCCTAAAGGAGCTGCAGGGAGAGCTACTGATGATTTTAGAGCAGTGGAGATATGAGCTGTGTTTCTCAGGGTCAAATAATCATATTAGACATCTGACGGATGTGTAATTGAAGACTGGACCCGAGCTTCAAGACCCAACCCAGTGTATTTAGAACAGAGTATTTTAGATAGAGTACACCGTGGGGAGTTTATTTTTACTTTGTATGTTTTAAATGGTTCTTGTGTGTCTGTGGAGTGGTCAATAACGTTTTCTAACTGAGTTTGATTCTCATTCTAAAATTGAACCCTGTACCCAAATGTTGATCAGTCCGGGCGGATCAGGAGGGCAGCCACTCACCAGCGATTACCCCCACAGTGCTAAAGGTCCTCTCACTGCTGCTACTTACAGAACTGCTTATCACACTTTGAATGAACTTAACAAACAAGGAGAAGATCTGCTGCTTCCTTGCCACTGACCCAACATGCCCCTCTGTTGTCCGTGTTTACACTGAAGGGCTCATTCACACACTCCTCAAAATCTGGGCAAAATGCAGCCTACGTTAATAGAGCGGGAAAGAGAGAATGTGTATGTGAACGAGAAGAGTAAGAGAAAAAGAAAGAGAGAGTATGCATGTGCACAACAAAGAGAAAAAGAGGGAGAGAGAGCATGTGCACAGTGAGAGAGAGAGAGAGAATAGGGAATATGAGTACATATGCAATAGAAAAGTAGGAGAGGGAGAAAGTGTGCATGTACACACGAAGCGAGAGAGTGTAAATGAAAAAGTCTCGGAGAGAAAGAGATTACATCTGCACAATAAGAGAGAGAAATATAGGAAGGGTACAAGTACACAAGAGAGTTATAGAGACATAAAGAGCAAAAAAGAGTACATGTGAACAGAAAAAAGAGAGAGTGAATGTCCTCAAGAAAGAGAGAGAACGAGAGCTCAGATAACACACCAAGCCCAGTGTTTTTTGTGAAAAATCAGTCCAAACCCAGCCCGAAACTGAAAATATTGTAGGCCCCAGTGTCAGGTAGCAGATTCAAATACATGTCCTTGTTTGCTGTGCATCATGTGGCTCAGATCTGGTTGCATGCTGTGTGTTGTGTACGATAGAAGAACTTGTCCCATCAGTACATTCCAAAACATGAATGCATTTAGATTTTTCATAAAAGGCCACTCCATGATTCTTTTATGCGTTCATTCGATTTGGACATCTACATTATATCAGAAAATCTTCCATTTGAATGTACATTTTTGATAAATACGCTGTTTTTAGATTAATTCTTCAGCTGGTAGGCCCTTTGGATGTCAGGCCTCTAGTGACCTCTGTAAGGTGGGTGCTAAGCTAGACCTGTATCAAACTCCAGTCTTTCTTAAATTGCTGGATGTTGTTGTTGTGGCCACATATAGCCCGCTGTGTCCTGATGCAGAGTCACCGAGGCTGCTAGCATCAGATCATCCCTCCTGCTCCTGTAATGAACTAAGCATCTAGAGGAGAAGTGAATTAGCTGCTCTTGAGCTGCTCCTCATTAACCTGCACCGTGTAATTGGATCTAATGAAAGAAAGAACTGTCAGAATGCATTAAAGTGAAAGTGCAGAGTTTGTCCTAGTGCTGGACCCCTGCTGGGCACAGATTACACCGGTAATCTGACCGCGAACACGTCCTGTCCTTCAGGTCACGTTTGGCACGTCTGCTGTCTCAAGTGACCGTGATTAACATCTGCATAATGTGGCCTAAGATCAGGGCTTACTTCTATACACTCACTGTACACTGAGATGTATGAGGAAGTTAATGCTGGAACTGGTGCATATACTGTAAACAGTGCCTTCCTTGTGTAAACCATATGATGCACGGTTAATTATAAAAGCAATAAATTGTGCTTTCAAAATCATCTCGTTTTGTGCACCATTTAAACCCCTCCCTCATTTCAAGCAGTATTAATGTTTAATGGTTCATGATTAACAGACCAATAGACATGATCCTAAATTAATTGGAATAAAATCTTCCATTAATATATATTAAAGTGAATGTTCTTCACATTTTTGAAAGTTCAAATTTATGAAAGGGGGCATATTATGCAAAACTCACTTTAGTAATCACAGATCTATGGCCTACAAAATATGTCCATGAAGTTCTTTGCACAAAATCACTCTCACGTAAAGAGTCTCACCAGCTCTATTCCTGACAATTCCAGTTCCTAACAAAATGAGCCGTTTAAAGGCTCTGTCACTTTTATGCAAATAAGGTGTTGCTGGCCATGCCCCACCCATCCCATGCTTACGCTGCACGTTTACCTCACGTAAAAATGGCAGAAAAAATGGCAGTTATCCAGTACTATATGTTGGAAGCGTGCCGGACCCAGAGCGAGATGAACACAACACTTCCTGAGTGACTTGCATTTGCCTGTAGCCGGAGCGCTTGGTGGCTTATGCGTACTCGTAAAATCAGCAGACAAATTTTTCAACTAATCTAGTGGGTTTACATCATAATGGGGAGGAGCTTCCAAACAGCAGTGTGTCCAAAGTGGCGAGGTAGACCAAAAAATGGAGTACTGTGTAAGATCAGGAACCACATTTTTCTTTATCTTTCAGGATCAGGAAAAGCTGAAAGAAAATTCAAATGAAAATTTGATAAAAATCATCCAACACTGAGAATAAATCCAGTCTAAATTTTGTTCAGTTTAATACATTTTGTAAAGTTTAATATCAGAAGCAGTGATACAATACTATTACGATGCTTGGACCACAGTACAGTATTATTCTGATTTACATTTTATGACGCAAGAAAGTATTGTTTGTTGATTCTGTGAGACATGGACAATTTTCCTTCCATGTGTTGAAGACGCATTATAGGTCACAAGAAAAATAACACTCAACTCGACTCAGAGTTAATCTCACTTGAATTATCCAGTTTAATTTATTTCCATTAGTATTGTGTCAAAAAAAGTTAATGATAAATCGATTATAAATGTTTTTCTCCTTTCTCTCACATCCTCTACAGAGAACATTTGAAAGCAGAATTACTGTTTATTTACTGAATTTAACATCCTCAAATATAATGAATAGAAATTGTTGCCCCCTGCAACTGCTATGGCACATTTTGATGGAAAGATGGGTAGGGATGTGCTCTGCCACTTTGTGAAATCACCGTTAAGTCATTTTAATAGCTCAAAGTTAGTCATACGGAGTCCTAGAGCTCATCCATAGGTCTGCTTCACCTCACTGAAGTACTGGATGCCATTTGAGGGATGTTTTTATTTCAGAAACAATGTGGGCTATTTGGGTGACTTCTAATGTTTGTATTAGCATTAAATAGCATTAAAACGTTGCATTAGATTTTTCACCAAACTAATTCTTTAATATTAAAAACTGTGTCAAACAGAATAATAAAATAATAATAATAATAAATTACATTTATATAGCGCCTTTCACAAACACAAGGTCGCTTTACATAGCAAGGAAAAACAAATCAAAACACAGAAAATACACACACAAATCCACATTACATAGTCATGGTGGAAGGGAAATATTCATTGAAAAGAAAGGTCTTGAGATCCTGTTTAAAAGATGAGATGGAGCTTCAGTCACGGAGGGATTGCGGAAGTGAGTTCCAGAGTTTGGGAACCATGGCTCTGAACGACCTCCCACCAAGAGTGGAGAGTCTAGTGCGTGGAACAAGAAGAATATTAGTGCCAGAAGATCTTAGAGAGCCTGAATTGGTAGCCAGTGTACCAGAGAGGATTGGGGTGATGTGGGCAGAGCGTTTAGTGTGTGTAAGAAGTCTGGCAGCAGAGTTTTGTATATACTGTAACCTTTGTAGGGATTTGCTAGGCAGGCCAATGAACAAGGAGTTGCAATAATCAATGACAGACATAATGAAGGCGTGGACTAGATTAAGAGTGTCACTGCTAGACAAGAAAGGGCGAAGGGAGCGATATTGCAGAGGTGATAAAAAAAAGCTGTTTTTGAGATGGACTTGATGTGCGACTCAAAATTTAGTGAAGAGTCAAAGAGCACACCGAGATTCCTGACAACTGGAGCGGGCTTTACCAGCACACCATCAATACTGACTGAGAGATCCCCAGAATGAGATAATGAGGATTTAGAGCCAACTAGTAACACTTCAGTTTAGTCAGTATTTAACTGCAGATAGTTGTCCTGCATTCAGAGCTTTAGGTCAGTGATTTAAGTTGTTATAGAGTTGGGAGGAGAGACTGAGGGGGAATGTGCACTGATGTATAACTGAATTTCATCAGCTTAACAGTGAAAGTTGAGACCATGGCTATGTATAATGTTGCCAAAGGGCAAAATGTATACAAGGAAGAGAAGGGGTCCCAAGACAGATCCCTGAGGGATCCCTGACATGACAGGAGAGATGGAAGATTTTTGTGGACCCAATGAGATAAACTGTTGTCTATTTGTTAGATAATACCTAAACCACAGAAGGTCTATGTCAATGATACCAATAGATGAAAGAAAATAAGTATTTTGTGATTTACAGTGGAAAATGCAGCACTTAAATTGAGGAGGAGAAGAATATTAGGTAACCCACGGTCTGCTGCCATGAGGAGATCATTAACAACACACAGAAGAGCTTTTTCAGTGCTGTGGTGAGGACGGAAACTTGACTGAAGAGGCTCAAAGAGAGCATAGGCCTGTAGAACCGTGTTTTCTCTCATTAGCTTATCTAGCAACGTCCAGCCCCGAGATCCAGTACAGGAGGTATGAAGTTGAACGAGGTCCCTGAAAGCTGCTTTAACTTTCCAGTTGCATTCCAGTCTAATGACAGATAGAATTTCTTTTACGTGTTTGCCACAAGGCTTGATGACTTTGTCCAGACTGGACGTCTGAAGAAATAAAATCAGTGGCATCTAGTTTCACCGCAGTTAAAGTGGTTTGTTCAAATTTGTTACATCTGCGATGTTTCTGGTCAGATCTGACCAGCTATTGGAAACTTCACCTCCAGCCAAGTAGTTTGCTTATGGCTTATGGCACCATGAGTCTGGTCCAGCCATTATCTCATGTTTTATTCAAGTTAATCAGATTTTAACTATATTTACTTTGATAAGTGAGACACAAGACAGGCCTAACAATTACAGACAAGTGGGTTGAGCACCTGCTGCTCATTTACTCCCAGGCTCGGAAGTTAGTGTGGATGTCCGTCAACAAGCTTTATCCCTCCAGACAAAACATGCCAAGTAAACCAGACAAGTATGTCATGAAAATCTGGACAACATAACCAGCTTTGCCTTGAGCGTGTAGGTGTATGCTGGCAGACCACAAGACTACGGTGGATTTTGTTAAAGGCTTACCACAGACTGCAGCTTCCTGTGGTGTGGACTGAAACCAAGGCTCTACAAAGTAAAAAAGAACAACAAAATCACCAAATGGAGATACACACTGTGCCACATTTGTTCACAGGCTTTGCAAGTCTTTTAGGAGCACATTTAAGAGAAATTATTCTCATTTTTCAATGAAACAAGCCTCATGTACTGAAGGTTATATGGCCTAAATTGACAACCAGAGGATTCATATGGAATGGATATCAAAAGCTGCAAAAATTTAGCCAAAAAATCATTTGTTCTGTAAAAATTAAATGGTGTTGTAACTAAAAGTCACTGTTTTGGCAGCCATAATGTTTTGGGTTTACTGAATGTATGGTTAATTAACAGAAGAAAAGTCTGTTCTACTTTTTTGTCAAATATTGTTCAAATTGAAAGGACTCGAAATGTTAAGGGAGTTCAACATTTTTTAAGTTGAAACATAATTTTAAGTTAAAAAATACAATCCAGTTCATCTTGGCTCATGCAATTTTATCATAATAATGAAGGACTTAAATGAAGGAATATATTTGTAATTAATCAAATTTAATTTATTAACACTTATATACTTCACAAACATAAAAAACTGTGTGTGTGCACATGTGTTTGGGTATGTGTTTGTTTGTGTGTGTGTGTGTTTGTGCACGAGTGACAGTGTGGTTACGATACTGTGTGCCTTGCAAAAATGTATTTCAGGAAGAGCTTTGACTTACTTTAAACCACATTCTCCACTACTGGTGATCTAAACTATGTTTAATCTTCAAGCGTAGAGCTATACTTGTTACTTAACTCTACTATTTAAATTTACTTATGCTATTACTTAGGTACACACAATGACTATTTATCAAATCTAACGATCTAATGTTCCCTGATAAACATCTCATATGCTGCTTAAATAGAAGTTTAGAATTTAAATGATCAACGAAATGTTTTATTTCACTAAGCTGTATTACAAGTGAGGAATAACAGATGTGTGAAGATGTGTATGCCGTGAAGAACCTGGGAGGGCTCAGGGCTTTTGTAGGCCTGAGGATTTGAACCCCCTACTGAGGCCTGAGAGGGAATGGCCTGAGCTGTCATTTGCATTAGGATGGTCAGGTTTTGTCTTAGGTGGTCAGATTAGGGCAGTGCTGGAGCAGAGTGGCTATTAGAATTCTGTTTGTTGAGATAATAGCACTTTTGCGGTGGTATCAATCCTAGCAGAAGAGGCATTTACGATCGGGAAAGTCCCCCTCTGAAGTTTTAGTTTTTGATAAGAGACTAATCTAAGATTTTTTTTGTGAATAATGATGAAAAATAAGATATATTAATGCAATTGTGAGATCCTGCTGGTGTGAGTTTCATCTCTTCAAGCACTTGAGTTTAAGTGCTACCCCTCAAGTAATAGCAGCGAAACCCGATTTCATAAAGACCTACAGATTCCCTGGTTGTCATTCAATTCAATTCACTGGGAGCATACATTTTGTGACATTCATTTTTTTAAATCAAGTAAAAGATTTTATTCAATAATTGTAGCAGCCCTAAAGCTCTGTTTTGGTTTTCAGTCCAATCCACCAAGTAGAAGCTGGCAAAGAATGGTGATTTTCAGTCTAACTTTCTTCCATCAGTGATTTTCACAGCTTAGGTTCATGTAGGAATCTAGGAAACAAAACATCACAGCGTCACAATATTAGTCCCTCTTTAAAATATATGACCTGTACTTTTATACCCTCGCAGCTTTCCCCACTGCCCGGTTTTCGCAGTGTCCTGGAGTGATTTCGTTCAACCCAGTGAGTGTATGTTTAGTAAAACACTGTGGTGGTTGTCACTGTGTCTTTTTATTCCTTTGAGAGTGCAGTGCCTTGCTCTCCAAAACGGGCCATTGGCCCACACACACACACACACACACACACACACACACACACACACACACACACACACACACACAAAAAGATCCACATGCAGGAAAAGGGGGAGTAGGGATAAGATGCTGCGTGACTGCTGAGAGATTAGTGAGTCTTACAGGCACAGATTCTCTGAGAGTAATCCAGGGAGTCCTAATCCAGATTTTAGGAGCAATGAGCATGGCAATTTTACATTAACCTTGTGTGTGTGTGTGTGTGACTTATTTACCTGTTTTTATTGATCTATATGTAAAAATAATTAGTCCAAACAATTATGCAGTCTGCATTTATGTGTTTAGATATGAATATACAGTCCTTATACAGTCTATATACAGTTCTGGTTGAGGTAGAAGCTCCTGTGTTGGCCGCTAGGGAGCAAAAGCAGTTCCTGACCGCAATAGAGAGAAGAGTCCATCGTGAGGATGGCTGGGGTCCTTCATTATCTCCCTGGCTTTGATCCAGGAGTGTTTGCCATAGCTGCAGGTCAGGGAACCCAATTCGGATGTTGTGCTTGTTGTGCTGATCCTACCACCCTCTGGAGACCTCACCTAACAAGCTTGGTGCTATTCCCAAACCAGGCTGTGACGCTTCCGATCAGGATGCTCTCGATTGTGCAGGTGTTGAAATATCTTCGCCATAGAAGTGGCAAGATGGACCTCCTTCACCAGAGTGTTAATATAATGGGCTCTATTTTTGACACGCATGAATGCGCCACGGCACTCAGTGTGAACAGTGTAAAACTGTTCTCTGCATTTGACCCAAATTGAAGCAATGGGCAGCCGATGATGAAGAACCTGGGGAGCTGTGTGTGGGGATGATATTTTAGTGGTGCCATTCACCTGCCAGTCACAGGAACAACTCCATAATGGCCAGGCCACCAACTGTCTTGGTCCTGTGTGATGTGGACACCAAGGTACTGGAAACTGACCACTTCCTCCACTGGGGCACTGTTGTTGCTCAGGGAAAGATAGCTCTTCTTTTACTTTGTGCTGAGGTCCACTATCGACTTGCTGAAAAGTTATTCTCCTGGCACCAATTTTATCTCCTCCTTTCATCATTATCTGAGATCAGGCTCCCACCACAGAAGTGTCATCAACAGTCATGACATTATTGGTTGAGTTGGAATGGAAGTTGTCATGCAGTCATAGATGAACAGTGAGTAGACCAGGGGGCTCCAGTACTGAGTGGGAGGGAGGCAGAGACCCTTACTGATTGCGGCCTGTTGGAGATCCATGATAAATTTCGGATAAAGTTTCAGGACTTTAGAGGGGATTATGGTGTTAAATATTGGGCTCTGGTCCACCAACGGCGATTTAACATGATATTCCTTCCTGGTGTCCGGATGGGTCAGGATGTGCAGTAGGTGTGTGATGGTGTTATCTGCTGAGTAATTCAGATGGAATGCCTGGAATGAGTCCAGGGTGCCAGATACTGGAGATGTGACCAGCCTTCCAAAGCCCTTCATTTTATTTCAAGGTCTGTGCTACTAGACTCCCATTGCACCAGAGCATCCCCTCAGTCCCGATGAAGAGGAGGAAGCTGCAGTCTGATTGTCCTTCTGAAACTTAGCCCTGGTCGTGAAGTCATCTTGTTCTGGTTGCTGGGTGTTGACACGGTCTGCTGGTTGTTTCTGATGCTTATTTCGTTTGGGCTTGTCACTTTGCTTTGTGTAGCATCTTCTGTTCTCTCTTAGGATCTCACCTAGCCAGATGTGTTTTCCTAAATAAATATTGACATTTTGCAGGCTAGGTGAAGGCAGAGGTTTGTACTTTCTTAAATAAATATATGATAAATGACTTGCTGCTCGTGTAAAATGGGCTGATTGCCAAGTTGTGGCTGATTTCACAAGTTCATTCAAACAATTCTGGGTTTGCAGCACTAGCCTGAGTGGGAAATGATAGTTATTCACCCGACTATTAGCGTCACCCTAATTTGAGTGATGAAAAAGTCGATGCTTCAATGGGTCGGTGACAGGTAGTCATCACTCTGTGCTTTTTAAAAACCCTGAATAAGCAAATTCAGCCGATTTGTGCCTCTCTCTCTCTTTCACTCTCTCACTCATTCTTTTTCTCTTTCGTTCTCTCACTCTGTCTCTCTCTCTCTCTCTCTCTGTCTCTCCCTCTCTCACTTGCTCTTTGCCTCTTTCCCTCTCTCACTCGGTCTCTCTCTCTCTCCCTCTCTCCCCCTCTCTCTCTCTTTCTCTCTCTCTCTCTCTCTCTCTCTCTCTCTC
>JBBMFX010082553.1:0-10204 GCA_037832545.1 Rhabdalestes septentrionalis
CACATGTTTTCTTGTATTATAGAGCTTAATTTTAATTTAATTTATGAGCACTTTTTACTTTTTCCTGAAGCAAGAATACAGCAGTTTGGACCAAAAAAGCTTCAAAAACAGAATAAAACTTTTCCGTTTCTACCTAGTAATAAGAATGATTTTTACTAGGTAAACTACTGCACAATTCATTGTTTTTCAGAAAATGCAAATGATCTGATTGATCAAATTTCTGAATTGTTTAATTTACTCATTGATATACACTAATCCTTCGCATGCACTTTGACTGGTTATGCAGTATATATTTATGTTTCTGTGTTCCATGTATGTCCATATTATAATGCATTTATTTTGAATGCATCTATTTTTATATTCTTGCTATAGTATATTGCATAGACATTTATATAAATTAAATAAATGAGTCATAGCTTTAAAAGCATTTTCTGCAGTCTGTGTATGTTCAGTATATTGACAAAAGTATTGGGACGCCTTACAATTATTCTAGGGATCTAACTGACATTGCATTCTAATACATAGACTTTAATATGCAGTTGGGCCCCCCCTTTGCAGCTAAGCAGCTGTAATTTTGTTCTCTTTAATTCTGTAGAGCATTTATGAGGTCAGGCATGATGGAATAGAAAAGGTTCATCCCCAAACTGGGTCCACAGATTTGTGAGCATGGTGTTGTCTTGGTCTGCTGAAGCATTACTTGAAGTAAGGAGTCCAGCACATAACTCTGTGTGTACCAGTACTTACATATGTACATGTAGACATACACCACCAGTAAAAAGTTTGGACACACCTTCTCATTTTCTAATTCAAATGGGGTTATTTTCCTTCTGTTTTTGCTTTATATTTAGTTTAGTTTTTTTACATTGTAGATTAACTCTTAACAAGGCATACCTACTAATTAAAAACATTCCAGGTCAATACCTCATGAATCTGATTGAAACAATGCCAAGGGTGCAAAAATGCCATCAAAGCAAAAAGTGGCTACTTTAAAGAATCGAGCATGTAAAGCATATCCTGGCTTCTTTTTTGTTTACTTCATATTTCCATATGTGTTCCTTCACCATTTTGATTAATGTACAATATAGAACGCAATAAAAAGAAATAACAAACCCTGTCAAAAACTCTGTAACCCTGTCAAAAAGATATACCTGTTTGTGTGGATCTATATATCCACACAAACAGGTATATTTTTATTTTTATTGCTTTCTACATTGTACATTAATACAGACAGAGAGAGAGAGAGAGAGAGAGAGAGAGAGAGAGAGAGAGAGAGAGGTTTCTATAGTAACTCCAATATTAAATCGTCGATCTGAGCATGCGCGGTGTTACAGTCCTGATTCTTCTGGAGTCAGAGCCGATCTGAGAGGCTAGCTGTTGCTGGATTTCGTGTTGCTTTAAGAGCTTAACGAGGATATCTTAACTGAAACCTCCGTTCATTTAAACCCGCTGAGTCTCCACCCGAAGTACTGGACTGGTAAGAAACGTTTGGAACTGTTTGCTTTTTTCGACAGCCTAACAAACCAGTCCTCAAATGCTAGCTAGTGTAGCCCGATTGCTAATTACTTATCTAACGGCCCACCGTTGTTTTCATTTGGGCTCGATAATTTTGCGGGTTTACTGAAGAATATAAACTGCTTTCCCATTTTTATGTCTTAAAAAGTAGACTGTCGTGTAGTTGACACCAATTACTGGAGCTCAACGACACTAACAGTTTGGAAGCTTTACAAGTTGGCAACGTATAGAGGAATATCCATGATGAACACTGTATAGAATTAATGCCTATAATCAACACTGTCTCAGGTACAGAATTAGTAGTTGTTACCAATACTGTTTAAAGTATAGAATTAATATCTATTGTCAACACTGTATAGAATAAAAAGCTATTGGCAACACTGTTTCAGGTATGGAATTGCAACAGTGCTGATGACAGGTATTAATTTTAAAACTGAAACAGTGTTGATAATAGGTGTTAATTAAATACCTGAAATAGGGTTGGTAATAGATATTAATTCTATACTTGAAATGATCAACGCTGTTCGTGGTATGGATATAATGCATGTAATCAACACAGTTTTGGGTATAGAAATAATACATATTATTACATGAAGTACGTTAACAATTACGTGACAAAAATACATGTTAACTGTCATCAATAGGTATAGAAATAATACCTATTATACACAGGTTGCCACTGAACTGTAAGAAATTGTCTGTCTGTTAACCGAACTGCAAGGTATTGATGTTGACTTTAGAAACGTTTACCTCTTCACTGATGGACAAAAGTAAAGATAAGATAAGAAATAACTTCATTTATCCCTGGGGGAAATGCTCAGTGCAACAAGAGAGAATAAATGACAATAAGACAATAAAAAACAGACAATATATAGTAGTGCAACACACTGCCAAGAACGTTAAAATAGTAATAAATGAGCCTAACACTGATGGTGCTGTGAGCAAATATTTAGTGTGCTGTACCAGCAGGTCAAAAGTGACTTATGAAAGTCACTCAGTGTTAATGCAATAAAAGTAAATGAAATAAAATAGCAGCAGATGATACAGTAATGAGATTAACATTCAACATCTTTCGATCAATTCCTAGCTGATAGATCCGAGTTCGATTCAGAAAAGAATAATGACATAAATGGATAGCTTAAGATCGCCTACTGAATGGGGAGGAATTCTACAGTCTTAGGGCCAGCATAACTAAATAATAAAAATGCACTATGTTGTGAATTAGACTCAGCACTACTTAGTACACATTTACTATTTACTATTAGAACCTCCTATTTTGTAGCTTGACCTTGCTGGTTTACAGTTAGAGTTTGCAACCCATCTGTTGGTGCTTGGTTTGTTAGTCAGTAATAGATAATAGACAATAGATAATTTGGTAGTAGACCACTCTTAACACTGACACTAATGTATGTTACACCTCATCACAACATCTGCATCACACACACACTACCATGTCATTAACTACTGGCAGGCCTCTATTGAGAACATGATCATTGGTAACAAACTGCATGACAGACAGCATGCGGTCATTAATTCTCACTATGTAGAGAAACTCAGGTGTACAGTGAGTGGAAGCAAAAGGTTGGTCACTGTAATAAAGTGGATGCTGAGAGTGAAAACGCTATTTGTCAGTTATTGATTGATGTGACATTTTGGAGATTTTGCCATCTGGATTGTTAGAAATAGAGAGTACTATGTGAAGTCTTGTGAAAATAATATTTAAAAACAGTTTCGATTGTTTTTCACACAGACATTACTAAATATACTAAATAAAACAAAAGAATGAATACAAATACACTCTAATTTAAGTAGTGATGTCATGTTCATCATATCAGTTCTTGTGGAAGTCCATAGTAGTTTCCATAAGAAACCTGTTTTGACTCGATCAGTTCTTTATTAAATAAAATCAGGAGCCACTGATGGAGTTTCACAAATTCAAAAAGCGGCTGGAGGAACCGAGGAGGAATCTGGAACCGAACCTGTGTTCACCTCGCCAGCTCACATAGTGTCAACTACTTTTACAAACAGAATGTAACTTGATACTATTTTCTGTTTTCTTGTTTGTGTTTATTCTATGTTAACTTCTCTATCAGAAAGACACACTGAGAAAAATGGCTTAAAAAATTTTGCTTAGATGCAAAGACTTTCACAAATTATTGTATGTATTTGACATGTTATAATCTTTCTCTGGTAGGCTATGCCAGTCGATGCCCTGCCTGCTGTAATAAGACCACTTAATTTGGAAAGATGGCTGCACGTCCCATCTCATATGACAGCTCCAGCGACACTGAAAACTGTGATCAGAGAACGAGTTGTCGAACTCGCCGGGTTTACCGACACTCAAGGTAAAGGTCATTTTTTCCTTTCGTTTTTGCAGCACAGCTTAGAAACTAGATGCTGGTGCTCTAAGAAAGAGGTAGCTTTGCCAGTTACTAAATGTGAAAATTATATGCTATAATTCCAGACCGCTGGCACACAGAATTGATGAATAATTAGTTCTGATCAAGGTTGTACACTCAATCGCATAAAAAGGTAGTGCTGTTTTAGCTGCACAGATTCTTAAGAAAACCTTGTATCGTAACATTTTTTACATTATCCCAGATGCCATGATAATATTCCGTAATCTTTTATTCTCAGCCATGGATTCCTCATTTAAGGTTGTTTAGACATTTGTCTGATTATAGATCATGTTTTCAGTTCTATACTGAATATTAAGAAGTTTAGTCTCTGAAGTCAGTGTCAAATTTTTCAAGCCAACATTTTCACATTTACATTTTACAATGTACCATCTTTAGCTTATATTTTATAATGAGTATCAACACGCAGTGGTACACCTAACATTCAAAACACAAGCAGACATAAAATGTTTTGGGAAAGTGTATTTTATGGCACTTAATATCTCAAACTGAGCATTTCAGCTTAGTGCAGACCTTTCCATTTCTGATAGACACCCAACGCTGAAGTAAAATTGTGTCTTCTTTTTAACTTTACTGTAGCGTTGGTTGTCTTTCAGAAAAGGAAAAGCCCGTGCTACGCTGAAATGGTCAGTTTGTGATATTAAGTGACATAACATACATTTTTCCAACCTGTTTTTGTCTGTTTGTGCTTTTAATGTTGGGTGTACCACTGAAGTCAGACAGAAAGGCTGGTTTTCAGTTGTTGTGGCTGGTTTGATTAAGCTCTTGAGGAGCTGAATGCATTAACACCTGTTAGTCACAGAAGGAGCAGCGGATTTAGGTTGTCCAACGTGAGTTTGACACACTTAGGAAAGCTGTTGTCTACCATGCATGTGAGATTAACACATCTACTTTTTTGGTCTTTACATGCATGCGCACACACACACACACACACACACACAAGCAAAGTGAAGTGACCCCTTACAGTCAGATGTGTATACAGTACAGCACAGTGTCAAATTTTCTACATGAAAGCCATTCACCAAGTAAAGCTGTGGGGAGTCAAAGGGGGCCGTCTAGGGAGCCGTGTATGGGGACGGTTGATTTATTGAATGCAGTGATCCATCAATAAAAAAAAGCAAATGCTTTAAAGAAATATTGTGAGCTCTTTGTGCAGCAATGACTTCTACATTTCCAGTAACCGTTGTTCAGCACATTGGTTTGGATCAATTTTGGTCCATTTCTTGTCATAGAACTGTTTCAACTAGAGATGTCCCGATCCGATCACATGATCGGGAATCGGGCCCGATCACGTGGTTTCAGACTCGATCGGAATCGGACGTTACCTCCCGATCAGGACTCGGCTATACAATGTTATGTCAGGTTCGTTTCGACCCCACAGTCACTCGCCAGATTACTGAGACGCTTCCCCTGAACTCGTGTGTGTAAGTGGTGATTAGGGGCGTGGCAGGCGGCAGGTGCCCAGCGCATAGGGTCTCGCCTCGTCTCTGATCACAAGAACACCTGTGGATGATTATTGAAGGGATCATTGTCCGCTCACGCTGCAGGAGAGTTTGAAGAGGAGAGAAAGATGCCTCGTTGTGGCACGAAGGCACAGGACATCACAGCCAAGAAAGACTGCGGTGAAGTTGGTTTGATATTCAACATTTGTTTTATATTAGCGAATACTGTGTTAGGCACAGTCGCAAAACTACTACAAGCTACGCAAAAGGATACAAAAATAATAAATAAAATCTATTAATCTCTGCAACCATGTCACCTTATGGTGTCAAACCAACTCTTATATTCCTCAGATACCATAAAGCATGATTTTGGAAACATTTTCTATATTTAGTATTTTAGTATTCTCTTAATATTGTAATTGCTTGTGCCGCTAACACGATGGGCAACATCAAGATCGCAAGTGAGAACTGGGATTCTTTCGGGAAAAGGAAGTATTCACGAATATCAAATGAATGTTAAAAATCAAACCAACTTTACCGCAGTCCAAGAACTTACTGCCTTAGTGTAGTATATATAAGTATCGGACCAGGACTCAGTATCGGCAGATACTCAAAATCAAATGACTCGGACTCTGACTCAAGGGCAAAAAAACCTGATCGGGACATCCCTACCTATAAGTAGACAGTTAGCTAGTTTGTGCTGTGAACTATCTATGTATCTATGTATCTATGTATCTTACAATTCTTGTGTTTCCTTGGTGCTCAAGGAGTGTAAAATGTATTCTCACACATGGAACGAGATGAACTAAGAAGAGGCATTCAAAGCTTGGTTTTCTGTAAATCCATTTCTTCCCTGGAAATCTACTTACTTTAAATAATTAAAATAATCTCTGGGGTGTTCGGTAGGTCTTTACTTGATTTGAATAGCTGAGATGGTTGCTGAGTTTTCATGAGCAAAGATGGAGTACAATGAGTACTCTTCAACTAGGGTTTACATAGCTGAAAAGAACTGCTTCTAATGAAAAAGAGTTTTGATTTGTGAATGTGTGAACTGGCCTAGATGATGATTTTCACATTAGCCTGATTTTTGTCTCACTGCGCTGTGTGAGGTAAGTCAGTCAGGCTACTCTCTATTTCTCTGAGGGAGTAAGTGTCTAACCGCCCAATATCATTGAATAATGCATCAGGTTGTTTATAAATGCCCGTTTTCTGTAAATAGATGGCAATGCTGAGTCTGCACAACATTGCATTTCTAACTGAGGAAAAGCCAAAATGTGGTCATCACTCAAAAATGAGAACAGGTGAAATATGCAGTCTGAAAGTTGAGTCTTAGCACAAGAAGGATGCTCAAACAAGGAATTAGTGATACCTGGTCTGACTCCATGTATAGATGCTGGAGCTTGGGCTTTAGAAGTCCATTTGGCAGGTGTAATGCTTTCCTCAGCTGCTTGGCTAAGAAGAGGTATGCTTACATGTGCCTTTATATATACATATTGTGTCATAGGTAGAATACGTGTATGAAAATAAATACAACAGTAAATGTTACTCTAACTGATAGCCAGGAAGACATTTGTCTGTGAGTATTTGTTGCTGTTTATACTAAGGTTTAGTAACTATATACTGAAACTATATCTGATATAAACCTTATATAATGGATCAAAATAAGTTTTATATCTCTTGTTAATTTACAAATGTTAACTGTTGCTGTCTATATGTATTTTTCTTATCTGGTTTCGGTTTCTATTAATGGACAGTGTTCTATAAATTAAATCAGGAAACAGACGTAACCTGAGTTTTCGTAAATGAGGTGCCAAAAAACCGATAATATTCTGCTTCAAAATCTTTGGGGTTTTTTAAGCTCATGTGTCATTTTCTTTCAGCGACGACATCATTTAAGGCATAAGTGTTGTTCTGGAAGCTCTCAGCCTCAGAACTGAGCTTACCTTTCTTTTCGTTGAGAAGTTTCTATTACACAGTTCATCTGCATCCAATCTTACCTGATGCTGATAAACCAAGAACATTCTCATAACTGTTCCTTTCCTTAGGGAAGTCTTTTAAAAGCTTATTAGGAGTTGGAATGCTTGTTCTTTTTCCAGCCTGAGTCTGTTCAACAACTTTTTACTAGTTTTCAGCATCTGAAGTATATGATCAATCAAAGCAGGAGTAGCGGTTTGATTGTACAAATGACTGCTTGCCACATTTGGAGTTGCAGCCCAAAATTTGCTCATTGACTATCTTAAAGAGAGACAAAGATTAATCTGAGATTACCAGTATATGGGATTCACCTGTTAGGACACTATATTGTGTAGCTGTGATGTTCTGTCATTAAAAGGTGTGGCCTGGCCAATGTTTTGACAGAGACCTCCGCGTCCTCTTAAGCACCCTAGACAGCTCCTGCCAAGGAGAGCGTGCCTACATGTATAACAATTGTGACATAGGTAGATTAAGTGTATGAAAATAAATAAAACAGTAAAGGTTTCTTACTTTAACTGATAGCCAGAAAGACATTTGTCTGTGAGTATTTTATGTTTAGTTGCTGTTTATACTAAAGTTTAGTATATTTATACTGGAACTATACATGATCTTAACCTTAGTTAATGGATCAAAATAAGTTTCATATCTTGTGATTTTCAAATATTAATTGTGGCTGTCAATATGGATTTTCCTTAGAAGTGATCTGGTTTCGGTTTCTGTTCTTTTAATTGGCCATGTTCCATAAATGTATTCAGGTAACTAGGATATATTTTGTATGTCTGTTTTGCAGTTTTACAGTGAGTCTCAAATAGTGTCGTTTTTAGCGGTCTGTCTTAATTTTAGTGTTAGTCAAGTCTTTGCATCAAGCTGTCATTTTAGTTTTTATTAGTCTTAGTTACTTCCAAGTTTAAGTCGACTAAAAGTCTGAGCATTTTAGTCTTATAGTCAATGACAACTGATGACATTTTATTCTAGTTGTAGTCAATGAAAGTATTTTAGTCTTTTTTTAAATTAATGTTAGCCAAAATAGTATAAGTATTTTGTAGAATAGACAAAATCTAAAATTTCAGAAAAGCCTATTTTACAATTCAAATAAGTTTCTGATTATATTACTGTTTCCTTATAGACTCAAGAATACTCCACATCCATTCCAGACAGTGAAGACACTCTGATTGGAATTTATGACATTTATTTTGCCAACCAACCATGTTGGAACCTAGATTTTAGATGAAATAAAGGAATAACATCACATCATTAAAAAGTGCAAATACAAAGAAAATGTGTGAGTGTCTGTTGGCATAAAATCCACATTTGTAAAACTGGTAAAAGTCTTCACCTTCAGTGTGTGGGCATGGATTATGCATGGATATGGGAAAGGCTGCTTATAAAAATGCTGTGTGGGAGAATTTGTGTGTCAATTCTCTCTCCCTTGCATATTAATGGCTCTATGTCCCAAAACTTTTAATTAATATTAGACATTTAATTAATATTAGAGCTTAGATCGGGCACAAAAAATGAAACCCGACCCAACCCGAGCCTGTGAACTTGTGTCCAAGCCCATCCCGGCCCGACACATTATCTGTAATTTTCGGCCTGAGCGCGATTGAAATCCGAAAATACGTGGCCCGTTATAACACACGTTCTCGACTTTGGGTGCATTCGTAAACCGACACTCAGAGCTCCGAGCAACTTAAATGCTGGATCACCCCGGTCCGACCCAAGGGTAATGGCAGGAAATATCGGGCCGGGTTTGGGTTCGGGCAGAGAATCTAAAGTCTAATTCACAGTGCCTCTCAAGAGACAAAAGTATTGGGACATAACGTCGTTCAACTCTAAGGTCGAAGTTCCTTTACTTTTTCTCCCCTACCTATAGTACAGGAAATAACATCTTATCTCGTTTTAGTCAACGAAAATGAAGACACATTTTAGCATAGATTTTATCTTGTAACCCACATTTAGTCTCGTTCTTATTCGGCGACCAAACTACATTATATATTTCATTTCCTTATCGTCCCATGACCAGCATTTAAGTCGCGTCTCGGCTCATTTTTGTTACGTGAAAAATGTTCGTTGACGAAGATATTTAATCATAATTTTTGTTGACGAAAGCAACACTAGTCTCCAGTAAGGCTTTGGAGACGACTTTTCTTGAGAACCCTGTTAACTATCTGCTGAGCTTGTAGCCACTTACATGCACACACAAGTAGGGGCAGGATAGTAGTTATTGTGTGATTTGTTTTATAAACTTTAGAACAGTCTCTACATAGCTTTAGGCGCAAACTGCAATCATCTGTGATGGGATCCTTGGTTTTCTGGTGACATGGATACATACGGATATCAGATTTCCAAAAGTGATAATCAGGTCAGGTTTTGTGGATGCATCCCCTGAGGAGTATCAGAGCTATGTGTTGCTGGGATTTAGCTTCAGGTAAGTATCAATCTGAATGCATAAATCTGAGATAAGATCACAGAGTTACCAAGAAGAAAGGTGTGCATATTTATTCATAACAGTGGTAGAAGAACCATAGAAAAATCACCAAGAGTGTGAGTGTATAAGAAAAAGAGACGGGGTCCATCACTCAGCCTTGGGGAACACCAGTAGTAAGTCTTCATTGAGTAGACATAGATCCTTTCCGTGATACTTGATAACTGTGACCCTCAATGTAGGATGGAAACCACTACTAAGCAGAATCAATGATTACGTTTTGTGAGTAGAGCTGGGAGGTTTTGCTGGTTGACAGTACCAAAAGCTGCAGAAAGATCTAGAGGAATTAGAACTAGTCCTGTCACGATAAACAATAAATCAATTAATTGCACGATAATTAAAATGAGGTCGATAATTTTCTGGCCGCGATAATT
>JBBMFX010082564.1:0-10203 GCA_037832545.1 Rhabdalestes septentrionalis
AGGTCAGTGATATAAACACATCAGTTCAGCGCACTTTGACATTTGATGCTAATCACAACTTGGCTGAACTGTACAGCTCTACATTGGCTATGCTATGCTAGCTAGGTTAGACTGCAAAGAGTTGCTATGATAATTCCTCCCCTCAAATCAAACATATTACCAGCATTGTTTACATGTCAGAAATTTGTTTTTCAAATGTAATTATCTCTCATTTTAGCTTATTTGACAGTGTTTTATTAACTAATAAAAATGTTAGGCTAAATTACGTTAAAACGTGATCCAGACGGCATGTCATGAAAATCCAAGAAATATCTAAAAAATATGTTGGACATATTCTTTACTTTATTCAAACTTTATAAATGTTTTAGATTACATGTTTAAAAAGATATAACGGATTTACCCTAAAGTGGACTAGAATGCAGGAAATTACATCTAAGCAATCCAAAATTCTCTGGGGGAGGACCCCCACCCCCCTGGGCCAAGCCCCAGATGCTCACTATGTCTGGCTCCACCTCTGTTTCACACAGACACACACAAATGTGCCCAACACATGCTCAGTTATCCTGTCACTGATTAAATCGCTCAATCACTCTTTCCCATAAAACTGCAAATATTCTGATATTAGTTTCATTACTTTATTTGAAGAATTACAAATAGGCTGTTAAGAAGTGTTTCATTTCATTTTTTGCCAAGACGTCTTGATTTCACACTAATACTGCTTCATGACATAAATTAGCAGCCTTAAATTGTTAAAATTGTAATCTTTAGTTAGAAATGAAATAGTGCAATATTTATGATTGGATTATATTAAAGAAACTGGTTGTGATAAGACAATAATTGTAAATTAACAATTCAATTAATGATTTAATGAATAATGGCAGATCCCACAATAGTGTCACAAGAGTACTGAGCCAGACGCTTTCTTCTTCCCCGTGTGCCCTCTTGTTTTGGTTTCTCCCGCTCACCTGATTATGTACATCTGTTCTGTATTTCCTTCTCCTCCTAATTATGTCCAGCCTGAACCAGAATACAGCCTCCATGCTAATCTTCCACTATCCTCAGGGACAAGGGTTTCTCACCAACAGGCTTACCAGTGTGAGACACAAACCCTAAACTGTCTTATCAATACAGACATGCAGTGGACATACTACACACAGAACATACAACTATTATTTCTCTTTTAATTAAACCAGGGGTGATAGAAAGCTATTGATGAATTATGGTTTTTATTAAGAGTCAGAATAAGTCTTGAACACACTGAGTTCATGAGGGGGCACCAGCATCCTCTGCATATTAATACATTCCTCCAAAATTCTTCATCTAGAGCTGGGTTTCTCAACCACTGGGCTGGAGACCACTGATGGGCAGCAAAGGCTTTTGATTGGGCCATGAATCTAAAATCGAGACACGCCATTGGTCCGCAAATGGTCATTTAATATCATCTAATGTGACCAGGTGGGCCTTGGCAGCATGCTGTGAAAGATAGGTGGGTCTTAACGTTGAAAATGTTGAGAACCATTGATCTAGAGCTCTGTCCAATAGGAACATATTTGGGGCAAATCAACATAATTTATTAATTTCCCATTATATTAATATATGTATCTGTATGTGTGTATTCTCCCCAATTCAGTCTTGTCCAGTTCCACCCACAAGCTAGAACTCCCCAGTCACACATTATTATTCATGCTGAAAGTCCTAGAATGTGCTACCCCCAAGTCATTAGGTTCAGTGTGCTTGAAGGAGAAAGCAGTTCATTCTTTTATGTGCCCATACTGGCAAGCATTGTGAAAAATGCAGGGCCGGGTGATATAAGTTTATATTCAATCAATTTGCACTGTAAAACTGTGAGAAAATGATAAACTGTCCCCTAAAAATGGACTAACAAAGCTCAGGCTCCATCTACCATTATGTTATGTCTATTGTTAAGGACAACAATATTATGCCAAGTATTCTAAAAAGATATGATCAGATTGAATATTGATTCCATCGGAAAAGCCTAATAAGACTTAGTTTTTTGTATTGAACAGCATGTTTGTGGCAACAGAACTTTATTTTTGTAAGTCCAAGTCAGATGCAGAACACAGAGAAAGAACTGTGTGTTAATGACAGTGTACATCGAAGCTACAGTTAAGAACACCAGATCCTCTTGAGAATCATCAGAAAATGAACAAGTGAAATAGATGAGACCTAAAAAGATTTTAACATGGTCAGTGTCGCACTTTTGCTTCAATAAATGTTTTACAATTCTCAGACTTTGCTGTTTAATATCAGATGACAATGACAAGAAGTCTAATACCTCCCCACTACTGCTGTATCAATAATTTTTCCAAGCAAGTTTTTAAATTTCAATTTCCTTCTTTTGTCTAAAATATGACTCGAGTCTTACTGCAGAAGACATGTGCTTGAGCTATGCATACCTACAGTCCCTATTGTACATCGTGTTATTTCTGCAGACCTTTCGAATTAGAGGTGATCTGGCTTGCCTGGAAAGGTAACTGTAGCCATCTTTAAATTGCTGTTGAAACTCCACTTTTCTCCTCTGCCTTCTTTTAAACGTTTGTCATTCTGCTGCACATTGATTTTTTCTTAAATGTATGGCATTATATATTCAATTCTTTACTCTATTCTATTTAATTTAGTATCCTATTCATGTGAAGCACATCGGATGAATCTTTAGTGTATGATAACGTGCTATATAAATATACTTGAAACTTGAAAGGTCGTCACGTTTCAGGCGAGGTGTAAATCAGAATGCGCGTGCTCATCACTTTGTTCAGTGCGCGTGCATGGGCTGCCCTCCCTCCTTCCGCTCCCAGCGCGCGCCTGCCTGGATGCTGGAGCGCCACAGACTGTTTATACAGGCGGGCGGCCAGAGAGAATTACTACTGGGGGGACGGTGAGGCGTGCCACGGAACGACACCCACCGAAAAAACGGGATCTCCTCAGACTTACACGCTGCAGCAACTATGTTCCTGGTTTTCACGACTGCCTTTAGCTACCCACTTAACTAGAACATAAGGTAAGCTTTCTTGTTTACACTCTCTGCTGTGGAAATATCATGTTGTTGTTGTTATTGTTGTAGTTGTTGTTGTTACTGGTGTCTAAGCAAAGGCAGCCTCTGAAACTTAACCGGGTTTTACACTCGGGGAGGAACGATGAACAACCCAAGAAGAAAAAAACAACCAAAATCCACAAATAACATTTTTTGGGTGGGTTTGGATGCGTAATTTGTTTCGAAGTGCTACGAGAGTGCCACTGGCTGCTACTGTTGTGTCACACTGTCTCTGTTTGCATGGTGAAGTTTGAATGGTATGGAATCAATGAGAAAAGTCTGCCTGTCGTACACTTGTGCATTCGTCGCGGTTTAGGTGTAACATCCACCTTCTTCTATATCATCATTATTACTACTAATATTATTAGTAGTAGTGGTAATAGTAATGGTAGTATTATTATATACTGAATGTAGTTTTTTTTCACCGTTTTGACAGATATGGTAGAGGCTGATCACGCCTTGCATACTATGCATAATTAATACAATTTCGTATATGTCAGCGATGCCAGTATGACTCCGTGAGGTGTGAGAGTGGATTAAGAGTTCACTCACGTAGTGAGTGTAACTAATGTGCAGCCCTATAGACCCCGCCAGGGCTTGTTTTGCTCGCGTAAACGAGATCAGGCGTTGTTTGTTTGCGTGACAAGGACGACCTTCACGCATCCCCAGCAAAAAGAATTTTATTTCGGAGTAGTCTGGGAGGGAAACAACGAATGAAAGTGCTGGGTTCAACACTAGCAAGCAGTCACGCGTCGTAGATGCTGCATTGATTAGATGGGTTTGCACGGTGCGCTGGTTTTCCATGAGTACTAGGGACGTGACGGGGAGATACACCATGCAGGAGGAGGGCTTTCCTCGCATGGGCAATGTGCTGCGGATAGGGGTTTCCCCCCTCCCCCCACCACTTTCTAAAGCTGGATAGCTTTGATGTATAGCTCACTCCACGCCCTTTCTTTCTCGTTTTGTTCATTTAACATGGTGTGAATCTGGCACTGTTACATATCCTTTTGCTCAGATTCACAGACAGCAGACACACACAGTGAGCGAGAAGGGAAAGGGTTAAATAAATACACAGGGGATTTCCTTCAGAGCAGTATACCACTCAAGCATCTTCATTTTGAAACTGGACAAAAAAAAATATTGGTAGTTTCCAACCCCATCACTTTCCAACTACACTCAGTGTTCACCTGCTATTTACCCTCTCACACACCCACTCTCTTGCTCACTCTCTCACTCTCTCACTCACTCACTCACTCACTCACAGACTGCAGGCAGTGCTGCCCAGTACTGTGTGGCGCAGTAACCCGCTTCAGTCTAATCAACAAATGCTCTCTTTCCTTCTCCACCTCCTCTTCCTTGTCCGCTGGGGTCTGTTGCTGGGTTCCTTCATCAAACATCAAATTAATTACCTGCCTAGGTGGCCTGAAACCAATCTGTCTGGGGACTTGAGGACATATCAATGAAAAGATAAATGAATGAAGTGGTGAACTACTAGATATATGGCTAAAAGGGACAGGGGGTGTAAAAATCCATACTCTGCGTGTGTGTAAGTGTGTGTGTTTGTGTGTGTGAGTGTGTGTGTGTTCAGTATCATTTCTCTTTGCTTGGCATAGTAAAGGAGTGAGACGAGAGTGAGGGTTTTAATCTCTAACTGAGCTACTGCAGTACGTTCATGCATCTTAATCCAAAGGATCTGGCAGGGTAAGCACTGTGTATGTGTGTGTGTGTGTGTGTGTGTGTGTGTGTGGCTTTTTTCTATAGCCTTCATGTAATGACTATTGAACGAGTCTGGCCAGAAAAGATTACCAGAGTATGGAACAAAGAGTGCCAGAGAATCTCTGTTCTGACCTACTTGCGATTTCTTGCTGTGTGTCCTTTGCATTGGTGTAACTGTTTAAGCCCCTGAGTGTAGTTGCACTGTGTGCCTAAACATGAATATGTTGAGCATGCCGAAGCAGAGTGCTGCCAAGGAGGCTGCTGCTCAAAATCTGAAAGAGAAAGACAGCAGCTGATCTATCTCTCTCTCTCTCTCTCTCTCTCTCTCTCTCTCTCTCTCTCTCTCTCTCTCTCTCTCTCTCGCCCCTCTCAAACACACACCCTTATCCCGTTCTTGTTCTTATAGACCTGTTCACGCTTCACCCATAAATGAATTCTTACATAACTGCTGGGTCAGATATATCTATATCCACACATTTATTATTTGAGCTAATATATATGTCTATAGTTAGTAAGCTGAGAAAAATGCCAGTATGTCAGTTATTATAACTTCAGCCATGTTTCAGTAATCAGTAGAGTATAATGGTTCACTCTTTCAACAATTTGGTTTCTTTAGAAGGTGAGGTATCTGTCATAACTACAAAAAATGGTGCATTTTGACATTTAAACCATAGCTCTGGTACAGTAAACCTAACTAGCTGCTTGCTTAGTCATGAAGGAGAAGAAAATCTGTCATTGACATGCATTGTGACACAAACCATAGTTTAATATGATTTTTGAGTGTTTGGCCATATTGATTTCAAGTATGCATGAATTTGGCAAACCATTTAGGCAAATGGAGGGGATATCAGTCTACATTGTCTAGCTTTTAGATACTATGGAGTTTGAAAGTGACAGTGTCCTAAAAGGGCTGGCCCATGTGGCCCAAAATGTCATCACGATTTAAAAAATGTCATATAAGTGAGGCTGAATATTAAATTAATTATTAAAAATTAGTGATCGACCAATATTGATTTTTTAGTACCGATGCGATACCAATTCTTTGTGTGTTTATGTGCCTGATAACCGATATTCAGAACCAATATTTATTTACAATTGTACTTGTGTTTTTGACACAATTATTACAACAACACTGAACTGAACAAACTGTTTTATTTATATCAATCACTCCCTCCTTGCATACAAATCAAAACTAGGGGTCTGATAGTGCAAAAAATACTAAAACATACTAAAAAAAAATACTAAGAAAAGGCACTGTTACTAAAGTCTTCAATAGTGCATAAACTACATATCTACAAGCTGCATAAACTACATATCAGTCATTTATGTAACACATCTAATGTGTGCATTAATAGCTGTTATGTTTAATAAAATTTACTAAATATAGGAAAGCAAGTAAATATAATTTACCTTTGCACGCAGCTTCCCCTCAAACGGCATGCTGCAATGGCGATCAAAACAACCACTAGATGGTGGTGTTTATCGATTATCCCAATATTACTATCCGATAACCGATTATGGTAAAATGCTTAAATATCGGGAAACATATTGGTAAATCGATATATCAATCGATCTCTATTATTAATACATTAAAGCATTGCAGCAAACATTCTTTTGGTTTAACCTTCACTCAAGGGCAACATCATTAAAAAAACACTGATATACACTCAAGAGCCCTGTGCTATGAATATTTATTTTGCAATAATTGTATTATAAGTTTCCTACAGTTTGACCTGCCCTTGTGTTAAAGCTAATGTGTCCAAACTATTCAATCTCATCGTCACAGATGTGACTCAGTAATGGGCCACAGTGAGACAGTGTGTGTGGTGTGTTAGCATTTATTTCCCATTATATTTTATTAAAATTTCAATTGCTTTTCCTCCACCAACCTTAATGTTAAGGTTGTGGCAACCTATGTTGATTTTGTGGCCACCTCAAAATAATGTATCAGAAATGCTGAATTATTATTTTTATTATCACTAAGATGATTCTTGCCTCATTTTCTGTTCTCACTCTAATGTGTATTCTCTTTTTAGATGTGTATTGCGTCTTGAGAGTGGGGAGTCATTTTCAATAATGAATGAAAAAAAAAATCTATGAATGCATCACCTGTATCTGAGAATCTGGGAAATCTCTAGCTTCTGACCTGTTTGAGGCCTTTATAATATCCTTGTGTTTCAGTGTTTGTTGCTTGAATCTTGCATCTTATTTAAAACGGGTTAAACGAAATATTTACTCCCAGTTGTTTTGTGTTTATGCCTCTAGTTGCTTTTTTTTGTTTGAAACCCTTTTCCTACCAGCACATCTTGTGTGTTCTTTTGTTACCAGAACAAAAACTTAGAATATACATTTTCTTAACTTACGGGCATTCATTTTGGTATAACACCTTTTCAGTGATTTGGGACAGATTCATTAATGCCAAAATTAAGCACAGTAGCACACCTGCTGCTCTGCCACACAATTTAAGCTCACACACATCTATCCCCTCTCCCCTACTGCTCCTGCCCACTCACTCCCTACAGGCATGCGTCAAGTCTCAACGGGAGCAGATGTCATCCAGTTGGCCGATTCATCTGTTGTCATGGTAGGGGAGTCCTCCCTCTGTTGAAAGTTTCATGTCCCTGCTCCGTTTTGCATTCATGGCTCTGTTCGGCAGGCTTGTTGCCATGACAAAGCCTTACTTCATCCCGACCTGCCCTAGGACGTCGTGACCTGGGAAATTCAGGACAGTGACCAGCTAGAAGATCACTTCCCGTTCGTGAAGGAAATTTGCTGATGCACATGTTTAGCACTGTACACCACTGTAGGTGGTAGCACTGTATTTAAATAGGTGCATAGATTGGATGAGGCACACGATTAAGACAAAATATTATCCTTGTTATTTTTTATCAGTTATAAGACTACAGACCTTCAAGAACCAAGAACCACAGTAATGGTTTCAGACTGCACCATGGTCCTTGAATATGTTTGACTCAGCATTTAACTCATTTACTCACTCATTGAAACCTACATTTACGTTTGCGTTTGGATGTCTGAGAAAGGGTTTCAAATTGAGACTGAAGATGCATGTACAGTGGTGTGTTCTCGTGTTCCTGCAGTATGTAAGCATCTGTCCTTCTGTCCACCACAACATGATGAACAATCTGTCCTTTAGCACAGAGATTGCAGACCAAAAGCTCATCATTCATTAACATTTAGTGATGTAAATAAACACAGTCACAGGTTTTCATCATAAAGTCATACACAGGAGCTTCTCGGGTTATGACAGCCTCGACATATGACGTTTCGAGTTTATGACACTCACTCCCATAACTAGTTTGGTTGCGCGTGGTGGAAGAATATGCACTATATGTAAATTATGCAGCAACATGGTGTATGAGTGAAGGAGTTGCTATCCCCCTTACCTATGCCATTTTGATCTACTAAAAGCAAAAGTGTGTTACACCTACTTTTGTTATTTGTTCTCTTTTAACAGTACAGTAAACATGTGCAGTATATTGATGACCTTTTCCTTTTCTGTAGCTTAGTTGGGTTTTTATGTTCTAGAATATAATTTTACAAATGTTTTAGGAGAGATAAGTGACATAGGCTAGGCTAACACCAAAATGAATGTTACATTACTGTTGTACTCAAGGACCCCATTAGTCAGATGTGTCATCCTTCACCATAATCTCCATACGTTAGGGAGTGGCATACATACACCAAGAGAGCAGTGCAGGCCTGAACCCTAAACATCAATATACCAGTGACTCTCTTATGCAAATAAGTGAAAGTAAATATTCTATCATATGTGAACACACCACAGCACACATTGTGAACAGCATGAAAATCTTCCGCTGCATTTAACCCATTTACAAGTGAAACAGCAGGCAACCAGGAACACAGCGCCCTGGGAACAGTGTGAGGGGACAGTACCTTACTCAGTGTACCTCAGAGGTGCCTAGCAGTCTTGAGAATAAAACCCACAACTTCCTGATTGCAGGGCGAACATCCTAACCACTTGGCTACCAGCTGCCCAAATCAATATAAATAAATAAACTTTCTCTGACCGATCACTTTAATCCTGAAGAAAGTAGACTCCTCCAGTATGACCCCAATTCTGGGTCACTGGATGATTTGCTGAGTACAACTCTGGGAGATTTAGTGTGTGCATTGGACAGCAACAGGGTGCTGTGGTCAGATGAAATACAAATTGGGATAGGGATGACGAAGAAATAAGATGGCTATAGCAAAAAATAACTCGTGAAACTGAGCCTTTATAGTGGAGGATCCCTGGCACTGTGGGGCTATTTCTCCTCAAAAGGTCCTGACAGTACTGTTCACATAAATGACATTATGGATTACAGGACATATAAGGTGATTTTAAATAGAATTCGTACTGGCTCTGCCAAAAGACAACTTGGTTTTGGTTGCAACTAAAGGAGAATTGTCTAAAGCAGATATCCTCTCAGAGGTGGTTAAATTAATACAAAATTTATCTTTTGCTTTGCTCACCTCAGGCTCCTGACTTAATTTAACTGAAAGCCTGTAGCTTGAGTGCAGAGGAGAACAGTCTAAAGAAAATACTCTTGAGAGATTCCACATTGAGGAAGTATTGTAAAACATTACACTCAGTGCCATTCTGTCAGCAAAAGAAAAGGAGGAGTGGCAAAACAAGGGGAAAGTAATGACGTGTGTTTTTGGAAATAATTTTGATCCACTATTGAATTTCTTGTCATAACGGGCTAATTTGGAATTTATATATTTTCTTTATTTTTCGAGTAAAGACTTAAAAAAACATTTAAGTTTAATTTGCCCCAGACTTTTATATTCATTAATAATTATTGAGTATGAAATTCTCTGTCTTCAATTTTGATCATTACATTTTAAATAGAAAATCATTATCCTATTGAAGTCCAGTAACTTAATTTTCTGATTAATATCCTTTGTGAGCAAGGGATAATAATATCCCAGTCATTTTCCGGGCCCTTGGTGTTAAAATGAAGTCATGAGTCTTTTCCTACAGCTCCCCCTATAATAATATGAGCTCTCTCTCTCTCTTTCTGTCTCTGGATTTAACAGACAAAGTAGAAGTCAGTCTTGTTCTTTGCTGCTCTCTTGCTATGATGGAGGGAGCTTTACAGAAGTAAAACGGGGGAGGGGAGTGCAGTAGTGAGCGTGCTCAGTCATAGTTCCATTAGCAGAAGCCATTATGCTCTGTCAGCCTGTGATGAAGGACAAGGTTTGTCCATTCACTCTCCTCGTGCCATTGCCACTGCTAGCCTTCTCAAGACCTTGAGTAGCACTCAGTAATACTCCCGCTGTCAGTCACACTTTTTCTCTAATGTTCTCTGACTCTCTGTCTCTGTCTCTCTCTCACTCTCTCTCTCTCTCTCTCTCTCTCTCTCTCTCTCTCTCTCTCTCTCGCTTTCTCTCTCTCTCTCTCTCTCTCTCTC
>JBBMFX010082584.1:0-10203 GCA_037832545.1 Rhabdalestes septentrionalis
TTTAACAATAATCATGGTGTGATGTATGTGATATACATTTGAATTTTATATTTCGAGGACTCCATAAAGTTTTCCCTGACATGAAAACGTTTTTTTAAATGTGCGCGGCTCGCTCCTGCTTATGAAAGAAGCTGCGTGTGGGCACACTGTCAACACTTCCACGTCACAGGCGTCCATATTATAGCCTTTGAACAATGCGCAAATGACTACAAACCAGGTTTTTTCTGGTCAGTGGCGCAACGACTTTCACTTCTCATGAAATAGCACATTTGCGCTATGCGCCTCACCACACCCCTTCTTTTCAGTGTCCCGCCCCACCTAGCGCAATGCCATCTGCTATAATGTCAACGTAGATTTCTGGCAGAAAAATTAATGATGCGCTCGCACAATGAAGCAATGATGGGTTGCACCAGTGAAGAAAGCACGTTGCGCCGTGTGCATTATCGGGCCCATTGTCTGATGTATTATATTACTATTATTATTAGTAGTAGTAGTAATAGTAGTAGTAGTAGTAGTAGTAGTAGTAGTTGTAGTAGTAGAAGTAGTATTTGTTTTAATATTATTATTATTAATTTTTTTTTTTATTGTTAAGTAGGAAATTACACTTGGGCTTGTTCTTTTAATATTAAGACACATTAAGACCAAATTGTGTTAACACTAGGACTACCAAGGGGGTCATTTTTACCCCTGGCTTTCAAATGCTTGTAGTTCTGGTAAAATAAAAGCCATACATCTTTAAGTTCATGACTTTTCCTAAAATTGCTTTATTAATCATCTAGTATATTTTGGTGAGTGTGTGATAAAAAGAAGAATATATACTACCTAGAACCACCAAGGAGTCATTTTTACCCCCTCATTTAGATCACGTTCACGTCCATCATTTTTTGCGCCATGCACCTCCCGGTTGCTTAGCAATGCTAGATACTTTTTGACATCATCTGATTTTGACAATCAATCAAAATGTGCAGTTTGCTGACAGTTCACAGTAAAAGTGTCCACTGTGTGTGCTGACTGGGAATAATGTGTGTGCTTTTTACTAGCCACAATTTTTCACCATGATACGTTTATGTTTGTTAGATCTAGATTTACTTATGAATGACAGCACACAATGTATCACTATAGTATTAGACACGTTTTCAGTACTATTAATATAGCTTCCAATATAAATACATGCAAACATGAACAGTATATTCTGTTTAGTGAACTCTAATTCAAGCCTCTTATGACATGAAATTGAAAAATAACAGATTCAGTACAACTAAATTCATTCTGATATAAAAAATACAGCAACTCATTTTATTGTGTTATTATGTGTACTATTATCATATTATTCATTATGCATTATTATATCAGAATTCTGAGTTAGGACAATGGACTCTATCTTGTGTCGACTCTTTATAGTGTAAGATAATTCAATCAATTGATCTAAATAGATTTTAATATTGATTACTTTTTTATATAATCAGTAAAGAACCTATGCAAAAGGGGCAAACATGCAAAAGAGGCAAGCAATAGCCCTTTAATGAAATTATGCACACACACCAAACAGGAAGTAAAGTGTGTGTGTGTGTGTGTGTGTGTGTGGGGGGGGGGGGGGTAATGGAAAAGTGGAGGTCAACCACGTGTAGTATGTCTTGGCAGTATTGGTCAAGCTAGCGAATAGTCCACTGGTCTTGGATTTCTTCCACCTTTACCCCAGATTTCTGAAGCAGAAGTATGAAGTGTGTAACAAGGTCCTGGATGTCAGAATCCCCGAAATCTGCAAGAAGAATAAAATATATAGAAGATGTGCTAGGCAAATATGACATGAGTCACTTTTGTTGTAGTAATGTTTTTTGTTGTAGTAAATAAAAAACTAACAAGCTCACCACCATGTACGTCCTCCTCTGGCCGATAGCAGAAGTTAGTGAGCCGCATGGCACTCAGGATCCCGTGGTTCATATCTTCAAATCTGTTGAGCATTGTATCTGACAGCAGATCTATGTCTTTGGTCTGGTGAAGAGAGTGTTCGTTATATGGCTTCAAACTGATGCCCCCATACAGGTTTGTTCCCAGCACTGTTTTCAGTCCAGGTCCAAGTCTACATTAAAAATAGAAAGGAAAAGGACAAATTGAATTACATTAAGTTACTTAATATTTGGCATATCATAACAGCTTGTAAAAGAGTCTATTTCATGATTTTACCTGGATTTGTTTTTGAGAATGATGGCACGGGTAGATGACGGGCAGGTAATGCACTTCAGTCAGATTAACTAAGGAACGCTGCATGGTTAACGGCAGGCTTCTGAGCTGAATTAGCAAGTCATGGGGGAAGCAAATACTAATAATACAAATACTAAAACATTTTAATGCAACCTTTGACTATGTATGGCTTTTCCTGGCAAGAATTTGTCAAGGGCTTGCAAGACATGTGACACCCACCGTGTTCCCCCTATCCTTGTTGGCATTAGATGTTTCATGCCCACTTCTTCAAATCCTTTCTTCAAATTAACAAGGCTCTTGCGATAGAAGGTGTAGAGGCCACTCAATAACTCTTTGACTTTCCTAGCCATACTAATGTGCGTCATTGCATCTGAGAAGGCCAGCTCCAAACTATGGGACATGAAGTGTATACCTAAAATATATGATCTGTCCTGGCGCAATTCCTTTTTAACCCTGGTCATCACAGATGCACCATCAGTCCCACAATCTACAACTTTCTCTATCCACTGCCCTCTTCCATCTTCATTTCCTGAGACTATCTCCGTTAACTAAGTGATTGCCTCAGTGATGTGGGTGGCATCAGGTTTGTCCTGGACACCCACAAAACACACATCAATTTTCCCTGCTGTCAGTAGAACTGTCACTCATTACAGACAGAAATTTTGTGGTGCTAGAGCTTCCTTAAGCTTTGTCTCTCTGCCTCAGCGATGAAATGCATGAACTCTTGAGCAAGTTTTGAGTTCCTGGAAGTGGTACCTATTTTCAAGCATTTTTTTCTCATCCATCGTAGAGAAAACACAAAGTTAACTAATAAACACAATTATGTGATCTTGCTTAGCTAACAATAAAACACTGGGCTTTCCCACAATAAAAAAACACTTCAGTTACTTCAGTTACATAGTCTGTGAATGGTTGACTCTTTTTTCCAATTGCGTGGACGTTTCAGAACAGTAGCTCCGTCCTCTCCAGCTTAGCTGACTTCATGACAGCCAATAACTTAACAGCTATGCTGTCCTGGAGTGCACCCATCGTCTTCGCCCGTTTTGACTTGATACTACCAACATGTGCGTTTGAATTTTTGTGGTCCAAAGAATAAATTACCCTCCAAAGTGATTAATGAGACTAAAGTTGTTACCTGCCACAGCCGAATTTGACCCGCATTTGGCGGGTGGGCGGGTGCAAATGTCAAGCCCTGATACATATATATCCATACATAGGCATCATCTATGAAATAATTATGTTACCCTATTAAACAAGAAAATGTTAAATGTTAATACACAATAATTTATAGAGGCAGAAATCCAGGTCCAGGAACTGAGGCCAGTGCAGCAGTCATTATGGCAGGAACAGAGGCAGGTGTGGTGCTGAACTCAGGCATCTCGGCGAGAGAAGGCTCAATGACTGACCCCAAAGGAGGAAGGGGAACCGTGACTGGAGGCTGCCCAAGGGGCGGAGCATATGGAGCGTCGTGCGATGCTGAAGGAGCAGATGGGGCGCCGTGCGAAGTTGAGGGAGCAGACGGGGCACCGTGCGACGCTGAGTGAGACAATGAGGCATTGCACATTGCTGAGGGGGGAGGTGAGGTGCCGTGCGACGCTGAGGCAGGAAATGAGGCACTGTCCGACGCTGAGGAAGTAGACGAGGCACTGTGCAATGCTGAGGGAGGCGATGAGGTGCTGCACAGCGCTGAGGGAGAGGATGAGGCGGCGTGCGATGCTGAGAGAGGTGATGGGGCGCTGCACGATGCTGAGGGAGGAGGTGAGGTGCTGTGTGACTCTGAGGATGGATCTGAGGCGCCGTGCGATGCTGAGGAAGGAGAGGAGGCATTGTAAGACACTGAGGGAGGCGATGAGACAATGCACGACGCTGAGGGAGAGAATGAGGCACCGAGCGACGCTGGGGGAGGTGATGAGGTGCTGCACGACACTGAAGGAGGAGATGAGGCGCTGTGTGACGCTGAGGAAGGAGCTGAGGCACCGTGCTATGCTGAGGAAGGAGAGGAGGCATCGTAAGATGCTGTGGGAAGCAATGAGGTGCTGCACAATGCTGAGGGAGGAGATGAGGTGGCGTGTGATGCAGGGATCGAGCAGGAGGTGGAAACAGAAAACTGTAGGCTTGGACATGACAGATCTGATGGCAGAAGGCTGAGACACAGCTGGTCTGACAATTGGAGACTTGAACAATGCTGGTCCGGTGGCTGGAGACTTGGGTATGGCTGGTCTGACAACTAGAACCTTGGGCACGGTTGGTCTGATGACTGGAGACCTGGGCACGGCTGGTTGGGTGACCGGGGGCTTGAACACAGCTGGGGGCTTGAACACAGCTAGTTTGGTGACTGGAGATTTGGGCATGACTGTTCTGGCATCTGGAGACTTGGACAGTACTGGTCTGATGGCAGGAGACTTGGATGCAACTGGTCTAGGAGTTGGAAACTTGGGCTGTGCTGGTCCGGTGGCCTGAAACTTGGGCATGGCTGGTCTGATGACTGGAGGCTTGGGTGCGGCTGGAGTTGTGAGCGGTGAGCTGGAGCATCAGGCTGAGAGTGATGAACTGAAGCTTCCAGTTGTGAGCGGCGAACCGGAGCATCAGGCTGAGAGTGACGAACTGGAGTTTCGAACTGAGAGCGGCAAGCGGGAGAATCGGGTTGAAGGTGGTGAACTGGAGCTTGAAACTGCAAGCAGCGAGCTGGAGCTTCAAACTGCAAGCAACGAGCTGGAGCTTCGGGCTGTAGATGGTGAGTTGGAGCTGCATGCTGCAAGCGGCGAGCTGTAGCTTCGGCTGCAAGCTATGAGCTGGAGCATCGAGCCATGAGTGGCGAGCTGGAGCTTCGGGCTGCAGGCGGCGAGCTAGAGCTTCAGGCTGCAAGCCAAGCAGTGAGCTGGAGCTTCAGGCTGCAAGCAGCACATTGGAGCTTTTGGCTGAGAGTGACGAGCTGAAACTTCAGGCTGAGAAGGTTGAACTGGATTTGGGTTGGTGGCAACAAGGTGGAGTTGGAGTCTCGGACAGTGAGCGGTGAACTGGAGCTTCAGGTTGAGAGCAACGAGCTGGAGCTGGAACCTTGGGCGACAATCTAATTTGGGACGCAGAGGGAGTACAGGGAGTCCATCTTCGATTTAGCCTGGTTCCTCCTCTTCCTGTAAGGTCTTTAAATCTTTGTTGATCCGGCACCTCGAGGAAGGAGAGTCTGTGGACCCAGTTCCACAGGCAAATCCTGTGGCTCCTCCTCTACCGAACTCAGGTACCCAATCTGATCCAGGAGAGAGGATCGATCAGTTCATCGGCCCCAGTATTGTCCCTCCATACCCGAATAGGTGAGTTTCACAAGGAAGCCCTTGAGATCAAATGTCTCAGTAGGAAGTATCTCCTCATCACTCCAGTCGGAGGTGAGGTCGTCTTCAGAGCTGCCATAGTCCAGAAACAAGTGGCCATTTGTACTTGGCTTTTCTTGCCACCGGGAGCCGTAAGTGGTGGAGGAAGGGTGCATGGGACCCTGGTGATGTTGTTCTAAGCCCCAACTCCAGGCTTGTGTTGGGCGAGAGTATTCTGTCACATGGCAACTGGTGAGGACAGAATAGAATGAGGTACAGACATAGGTTGCCATCCGAAGATTGAACTAAATAAGGAAAATAATCAGCTCGTTGGCCAGGAAGAAATAAAGATCAGTGAACATACATTGAAAAAAGTAAACCATAGGTGTCATTTGTTTTATGTGTTTGTTTTCATTACATTAGCTAAAAAATATTAATTTGCTCGTTTAAGCTAAGCTGTCTAATTTATCCTTGGGTGAATTGTTTATTTTTTACTTTACTATAATGAATACTGACAGCAGGGAACCAAAGTGAATTTGTTAATTTTGGTCAAAGCACATTTTTTTGGTTGAGTGTGATTTGCGCATGCGCAGTCTTTAAAACGTAGTTTTGGCGGCAGAACAAGAGAGCGGGAAAGAGAGCGCGGGACTGAAGAGAGAAGCTGCTTCTACAGAAAGGTGAGATTTAAATTCTGATAAAACGTAAACACTAATTAAAACGTTCTTAAATCGGGAAAAAAAATCAAAGGAAAAAAATCAATTTTGGGGACTGTTTTGAGGTTTTTTTTGTGGGGATGGGGGACGTGGCGTTTTGCTGGTGCGTGTAGAACTCCTGTGAGGCGCAGCTGAGGGAGAAAGAGTGTAGCAGCCATTTTAGCGTCTTCTAAGCAGGGAGAGCGGGATCCGAAGATTTACTTGCTCATACTTGCAGGTAAAAGCACCAGTCAGCAGTTGAAAAGCCCATGACCTAGTGTTGACCCAGACCGTCGAAGAAATCATATTTTTTAGTACAGTTTCTGTAAAGAATGTATGCTAGATGTGTTGGCTAACCACTAGCGACAATCAGCTAATTCCCAACCACTGACAGCTTTAAACTTATTAAAGGATGCCGAAGTATTTTTGAGTTTCACCTGTATACATACAGTCACACGTAATAAAATAGATTTTATTTGGAAAGCGCATTTCAGGGTACACACACACTGCTCTCTCTCTCTTTCTCTGTATCTTAGTATGTTGACAGTTGTCAATGGTTCGGAATTATATGTATATATGTGGAATTGTGTGTGTGTGTGTGTGTGTGTGTATATATATATACACACACCGTGTAAATATAAAATTTCATTAAAAAAATATATATATTATTGGTAAAGTCATTCTAAAATATACTCACAAATGGAGAAATCATACCCCCAATACAATTCATGATTTTAAGCCAGGAATTGTTGGTGGACTATTTGATAACCTTGCTGTTGTAGAATAATTTGAATATGGCACTACTGAGCAGTCGGATGATGAATTACCATCAGAAGAATCGACTGATTTGCCAAAAGTTATTGAAGTAAAATTGGCTTCAGTCTTACTTAAGTTGGAACACTCATTTTTGGTGCCAAGTGCAGCTTTGAATGAACTACTTGAAGAGTTGCAATATTTAATTGGAACTGCCACTGTGCCAGTTACCCAAAATACTATATTGAACTTCTTACAAGAGAACAGTTGCAGAGTTGATGAATTTTTTTGTAAAAGAGCTAGCAACTGTACTTTGCTTTTCAAATCCCATTCAAGCTGCAATAGGAAACCATGGTCCACTTTCAACTGCTTGGAAACGGAAGACGTACTACAGAAAAAACTTCAGTGTTGTGGAACCTGTTGAATATATATTAGACCGAAAGAACAGAAAATCTTTTCAGTATGTTCCATTACTAAAATCCCTACAGCAACTTTAAAAGTGTGAAAATATACTAAATAAGGCTATGAATTTAAACGAAATATATCATCCACTGGAGAGTGATAAACAGGTATACAGATCATTTTGGGATGGACAACTTATTAAAAGAAATGCTATTCTCTCAAAAGAATGTGCTATTTCTTTGATTTTGTATGTGGATGACTTTGAAATATGTAATCCCCTTGGTGCATCATGTATGAACCTTGTATTGGGTTTTAGGCAATCTGCCACCTGGTTGTCACTCCTCGTTGTCCTCTATCCATTTGGCTGCATTGATCAAAAGCAATGATGTCAAGGTTTATGGTTTTGAAAAAGTGTCAGAGCTTTTGATTACTGATCTCATTACACTAGAACAACATGGGATTTATGTGGATAAGTTGGGGGAAACTTTGAAAGGGACATTGCCGTGTGTTGTTGCAGACAACCTTGGTGCACACAGCACTGCTGGTTTTGTGGAGTTTTTCTAGCAGACATGTCTGCAGGTTTTGTACGGCAGATAGGTTAGAAATTCAAGACAAGGCAGTTGGAGCTGGAGTTTTTTCTCTGAGAACTGAGGAGATTCACACAAATCATCTTAAAATCCTTGAGGAAAATTCTGTGAGCACATGTAAATGTGTTCTGTCAGAAAAACTCTCTAATTTTAATGTGACTAGTGGTTTCCCTTCAGACATTGTCCATGATTTATTTGAGGGAATAGTTCCTGTTGAAATATCTCTCTGTCTGACTGTATTCATTTCTAAAAAGTATTTTACTTTGGACAATTTGAACAAGGTGATTGAAGATTTTCCCTATAAATGGACTGATAAGACAAATAAGTCCCACTCTGTTCCACTGACCTATGCATCCAGGAAAACAATTGGTGGAAACGCACATGAAAACTGAAATTTATTAAGCTTTTTCCCACTACTACTTGGGCAGAAACTGCCCACCGATGAGCCAGCCTGGAAACTCCTTCTTGACTTGAAGGACATTGTGGAAGTTGTTGTTTCTCCAGTTCAGACTCAAGAATCAATTGCATATTTGAACTTTAAGATCTCTGAGCACAGGGTTAGGTTTAAAGAAGTTTTCCCAAAGTCATCATTTCTGCCAAAACATCATTATCAAGAGTTAATCTGTGACTTTGGGCCATTAGTTGCATAGTTCTTCAAAAGAGTTGTGCGGCATACAACCTGCTTTAAGAATGTGCTTCTGTCCTTAGCACAAAGACATCAGTTTCTTATGGCACATCACCATCACACATGGAGCTTCCCTACACCCTCCCTGGAGGTAACAAATGTTTAAACTCTACCCATTGATTTATTAAAAGAGGATATTGCATGTGTTCTTAAGCAGAGGCACCCAGTGTTGGATGCTGTTTCCTTGGCTAAAAATGCATATTACAGTGGCCTAAACTACAGGAATGGAATGATCCTTGCTCATGGCTCATTGGCAGGGCTACCTGAATTTGTGGAAATAATCCAGATGATCGTCATCAAGGATAAAATGCTTTTCATTGTCAGAAAGCTGAGTGCATGGTACTGGGAACACTACAGAGCCTATGAACTGAAAATATGTCCTACAAACGAGGTTGAACTGGTTGACCCAAACAACCTAGCAGATCCATACCCGTTGGCTGACTACACAGTTGGGGAAATGCGGCTGATAACTCTGAAAAGATTTATACATGTGTAAGGTCAGTTTTAGAGTGGATCACAACGCACATTCACTTAAAACATTTAAGTTTACTTTGTATTCTCAGCTTCTATTAATCTTTTCATGATTCACAGTTGGTGGACATAAGTTTCTCTGAATATGGGATGACATACAATTGTGATGGTTTTTTGAACTACATTTTTTTCCCTTCTCTATCTCTCTCTCTCTCTCAGAGCACCATGGCAGACATGACACTGGTTCGATTGCTGGTCATTTTGAATGAAGACAACAGCATAAGAATCGGGTTACACAAAGGGATTCCAAACTCACTGGAGGAGCTTATTGATGAGGTCAAGAATGCATGTGGATTGGAGGGATACTTAAGACTGCAGTACAAGGACACAGATTTTGGGAACACCTCTACAACTGTGATTAGGGATCTTACAGTTCTCAAAGTACTTCAGTTAAACCCTGACACCACAACTGTTGTCTTGTACCCAGCTGATCCTTCAGTAAGTAGCAACACTTCATTTTGTCTGGACAGTGATGACTCCTCAGTGTCTGCACATACACATGACGCAGTACTACTAAAGTGTCCTTTGTCAGACTCCCTAAGAACTCAGCAGTGGCCACAAATGTTCCAAATCCCAAACTTCTCTTATGACCAGAGTATGTGAGCGGAGCGAGGAGTGGAGTGGCATGATTTTGCCTGGAGCTTGGAGCGGATTTTTTGAAAGTCGGAGCGTCGTGATTTTCTCTCGCTCCGTGAGCGCTCCACTACCGCTCCGGCCCATAATGCAACTGCATTAGCTATAGCAGGAACGAATTCTTGTTGTACAAAGCACAGTTAAGCACCACTGACTGAAAGATGGATTTTCTGAAATATTACGTTAAAGAAGGTGATCAAAAATACAAATGTATTTTAAAAGGGAATGACAACAAAGGAGAACGCGAGTGCGGGGAGGTAATTACAACCACAAAAGGTTCCTTGTGGAATCTGAAAAGGCATGTGTCGAGAAAACACGATACAGTGTTCCACTCACACTTGGACAGAAAATCTAAAGGTCGGTGGTCCATAATACATTTCTTTGTCTCTCTAAATATTAGAGGTAGAAAT
>JBBMFX010082614.1:0-10202 GCA_037832545.1 Rhabdalestes septentrionalis
GCCAACAACAGATTAAGTCTTTGATTTTTATTATATTCATGCTGTTTTGTAGTGATGGTGAGATGAAGCCTCGTGAGGCTTCGAACCACTTTAGCCAATTGGTTCGAGAAAGGGTTCGTTACTGGAAGCTTCATGTGCACACGACACCACCTACTGGCCAGATGTATAATTACAAAAAAATGTATGTAAAATAAACATGCACAGACAAATCCAAATCACACCATGTGGCTCGTGAGGATACATTGATGTCTTAAGACACGAAACGATCGGTTTTCGCAAACGCCGGAAGTGGTCTGGGTGTGCTTTGGATTTGTCTGTGCATGTTTTTTTACTTTGAAAGGTTTGGTGCCATCCACTTCCATTAAATGACTACCAGACTGCCATGGCTAAAGTTAAAAATCTTCGCTTGTGTTCTGCTGAAGAAACAACGTCACCTACATCTTGGATGCCCTGGGGGTAACAAACATCAATTTTTCATTTTTGGGTGAACTGTCCCTTTTAAGAGGGTTAAACAATTTCTCTGTCATGCTTGCCAGATGTTTCTATTCTCGAAAGCATCTCAAGGGGGCATGACATGATGAAGCGACCTCCTCAACACAAACATGCATACATGCATATATACATACATACATGCATACATACATACATACATACATACTGGCCATGTGCGCATTGGTAAACAACTCGAATTGCTCTGCTGCTTTCACATATGGTACAAACCTGCTAATGCATTATTAGTGACTAATTGATGGCTTACTGGCTTGGTATGTTGACAATTTGGAAATTCTTCACTACAAATCTAGAACCACAGGTAGTGAATGACTCAAGGGAAATAAAAATCCCCCAGTTGGTCGAACTTTAGTGGAATAGTGTGACTGTCGTAAATGACTGTGGTTTGTAGAGGAAACCTAGGCGGCTCTGCTGGACCCTTTCCCTGTGTGGAGGTGCCAGTGTGAATGAGTGTGCGCAGCTATGCTTGCGTGATTGAGATGTTATCCAAACATTAAATTATCTTTTCTTTCTTTGCTTGCAGTTGAGCAGTCAAGATGAGTCCTCAAGTCATGCCAAAGGACCGCCAGCTTACAAATATTTTTTGTTTGTTTTAATTTTGGCCAAGCTAATGGAGTTATGTTCTCCAATTTATGCTCTTTATTTTAAAGTTCTGCAACTCTGTTCTAAAATTACTGTTTCTCTTATGGGATGGGGGGAGAAAGATGTCAAATTTTGTCTTGATCATTTTATAAAAATGAAATTAAAACTTTTATACAGTTAACATTTTTCGGTTTTCCTCCTCTTTTGGTTTCAATCTAGTCAGGATTTTTTAAAAGCATTTTTTGCCGCATGAATTTGCCACTAAAAATTAAACCATATAGCAGTCCAAAATATTGTACGTCAGACCCTTAATGACCTCAGATCGTTCAAACACTGAAACTGAAGGCCAGACTACTTCAGATCTAATATTGCCCCACTTTCATTGGAAATTACTGTCCCAAAACGTCTGGCCCCAGTTTCCATGAGAGAAGTGTAGTACTGGCAGGGGAATCTGCAAACTTCTTCATAATTCTGTAGTGAAGTAATTCAGATAAGCTGATTTCTATATGGTGGTGGTGAATGAAAGCAGCAGTCATTATCTACAACATACATTTTTACTATCCAAGCTCAAGAGGGAAGCTTCAGCGTGTTTATGTAATATTGCTAAATTAATGGTAAAATAGGAGAAAAGGGGTGTTTCTGTAAGACTTTAACATTTCCAATCAACACCACTGTGAACAGACTTTTTGGAACAGTGTATCATCAAAATATTTGAATGAACTTCTTGATCGCACATTATATAGTATGTCTGTTTCGACAGGAGGAAATGTGATCATGCTGTGATGCTTGTCAAAGCTTATTCCTGAACAGTCATTGGAGTTTGTTCAATAATGTTGGTAGTAATAGAGTGAACTTTTCATTTTGTATGTTTTAAACCATTTCCCTTTTTTTTTTTTTTATAGAGCAGGTTTGACAGCATTGGATAAAATCACAGCTCTGTTTGTGTAAAGTGACATTTTACACAAACGAAAATGCATTATACATGGTTTTATTAATAAAAATTGAATAGATTTCAAACATGCAATTGTGGTCTTTTGTGTGAAACTCTGCCAAAAACCATTGAGCAAGAATTCACTTGAAGTTGTATCTGCTGCACAGAACATGTGATAAAGGTGATAAATACCTGCAAAAAAGGTTTTCTAGTATCAGAATTCAATTCTCTAATATCTGAGTTTTAGGACTTCAGATATGGCAGTGTCTTAATTCTCATTTTTATTTATGAATAAAACGATAATGTGTCTACACCTAGATAAACATCTGCATTTGGAACAAGCAAAATCTTATAATTGTAGCTCAATTGTTTTGAATAATACACAAACTTACCGTAAAAAGTAGAATAAGGTGCTCATTTAAAGTAGATACAATACTTTAAAGCCTAAAGTTGATCTATAAAACTGCCTTTAATCTCAAAACCTCAAAAACTTTATACAACTGCTTTTCCTAACACACACCATCACTATCCCCTGAGAGCTGCAGGCCAGGCCTGGTGGAGTGCACATGGTGTTTCTGAGTATCCTTGTTCCAGTTTTAATCCTTGTGTATTCTGTTGTGTGCCTAACAAGGGTGATATTACCTCCATCATCGTGTATAGCGGAGCCAGAAGGACAAAATTGAGACCACAGTGTCATAAAGACACATGAGTGTGGCTCTGGTCCAACTGAGCTCAAGGCATCACTTGCTAGAAAACAGACCAAATCCAGAGCTAGGGTCGAGGACAGTCCTACCCATTACTTTCAAACTACATGTTTACCTCTGACACCAGGCGTTTTTAAATATATTTTTACAGTGAAACCACAGGTTTGATGGGCATCTAGCTGACAGAATACTGTGGCACTTGGCAAATTCACACGCATTCCCTTCTATCCTTAAACTTAAAGGCAGAACTGGCAGCTTTGGCACCCCAACAGGTTCAAGGTCAAGTTCATATGGCGCAAGGCCAAAGTTCTTTTATTGCATAGTCCATGTTTTTCCCAGATCGTCCCACTGATTTGCAGAGGCCCTATGATACACCTGGCATCAACACTTTTATTAGAAAAGAAAAAGCTCTCAACAGAATTTATGGGTTGATCATGTGATCGCCCGCTTATTCATTCCAGTCTCATTTATTGTCCTGTGCTATAGGAAAATAGTCCTGATTTTTCCCACTTTTCCTGTCTTGAAAAGGCACAGTTCTGACAAATAATCTCGAAATTGAGACTCACATGAGTGCACTCTTTTTATCAGCCTTGACTTTCACATCTGAGCCATTTTCAATTTCCTCTTCTTGAGTGACTTCTGCACATTTTCATTGCTGGCGGGAAACACAAAAATATTCACCTAGTAGCAAATCCTTTACCTATTTAGACCAGCAATCATGATAGAACGAGGATCTACCAAGTGGTTACCAGCGAGTATATTCATGACCTTCCTCTACATTAGGGTGTCTCTAGGAGTACATGTTTATGTAGAGGAGGTTAATATGTATTTTCCCTCTTTACTTAGTGTCTCCTTGTTAGTAAAACTGTTTTCAAGCCCTCCATTTGTGCATTTGCTTTGACTTTCTGGTAGCTGACCCATCCACTTCTCCAAGTGACAATGGTTGATAATTTATTTTGCTCTCTTTGAAGAATGCCAGGCTCTTGCACCAGCTTTTGCTCAGAGGTACATTTGATAATGCTACTCTATATAGGGAAAGAGGTGGGGGCATCTATTGCTGCAGAGCCAGCGATCAAGACTGAGAATCTCATGCTGGACTGTGATCACTAAGGCCCAGTAGCTACTTCTGAGTTCAAGTGAAAGCAGCCAAAAGTTTCTTTCTCTTAGGACCTTCAGTCTAGCGTCTACTCAGAGTTACATTGGAAAACACTACTCTAGAGGGGTATGGCTGCTAGGGATAGTGGGGAGGAGGTGCTGCACTAGTCAATGAACTTGTGCATGTCTCCGTAAAGCCAGTGCTGGGATGGAAGGGAGGCCTCGTTCAAATGGCTGCAACGGTCACTGCACTTGCAGGACTGGATGAACATTACGGCTCTCTCAAAGTGTTCACCATCTGGGCAGCTGAAGGGCACCAAGGCAGTTCTGGTGCGGCGTGGGGAGCAGCAGCGACCATCACGACATACGCCGCAGTAGTTGGGCCGGTAGAGACGGGAACTACGGCAGCCTGAGTAGTGGAGTCGCAGGGGCTCCGGAGACTTCCGGGTACGTGAGCATTTGCGCCCCTTCTGTGAATGGAGAGAACAGAGACATTAAATATAAGTATGTTAGTTGGAATCTGTTGTCAATAACTGAAGGTAAAATGGGAAAATGAGAGAGAGGATTCAATACCCAATTCTGTTTTTCATGAATGGAAGAGGAAACACTGACACCACTAATGTCATAAACAACCCACTTGAATAGCAAATACAATATCCAATGAGTCAAGAGAAATAACACCTGAGAACAGATAACGCACGTTTAAGGGGTGTTCATAAATGCAATGTTTGGATTGTCCGAAGTATTTGAGCACCTCGGGCCTTGACCCCTAAAAACTCTGTCAGACACAGGCCCCTGGGGTCAACAGAGCCCCCGTGATTATAACCAATGTAATTGTGCTATTTTACCTGTGTGTTATATTTAACAGGAACATTTTATTTCTGAATGAAGTGTTTTTTTCTGAAACAGAGTTCCTTTCACTTGAAGACATGCAGAGAATCCAGCTCACCCACCTACATGTTGGTAGTGATAGATTACACTACCTATCAAAATATTAGAACACCCGAGTGTTTCAGGCTTTTTAAAACTGTAATTCAAACAGTTCATGTCCAATGATTTCTGTAAAATTGCGCAAAGGACAGTGCTGAATTGCGAGAGGTTTGGAAATAGTAAGGTTACCCAGAAGTGGGAAATAATTTTGTAGCATCTTGCAGTACCCTCTAGTATGTGCCCAGCTCTCAGAACTACCTTAGAAAAAGAATTAGATGTTAAGCTGGAAAAGATGGAGTGGCCAGAAGTATCCAGAGGAGCTGGTTTGGGATACGCTAGACAGAAGAGTGAAATTAAAGCAACCTATAAGCACCACACACTTATGGGAACTTCTGAAAGAACATTGAATTTCAGTGGAAATCCACTTGAATTTCAGTGGAAAAAACTGAAAAATTTGGATTGGGGTGTCATAAAACATTTGACCAATCGTGTATATCACACTGAGTATCCCAGAATAACATAAAAATAACAAATGTATTTGAATTATTCAGGTTGTCTTTTTTACCATGACTAATTAATATAATTCAGCCTTGTTTTTTTGGCTGCCCTGTACTGCAAATCTGAAACACTTATCCCAAAAACATATGTGGACTTTATGGATGGTATGTTTTGAATCACACAGTGTCCGCAAACTAAATCAAACTCAGAAAGGTGAAAAAAAAATGTTTTAATATAGTACACACTTAAAATATTGAAAGAGACAGTACTGAATTGTTTTTCATGAATTAGTTCTGAAAAAGTGTTGAATATTCAGTGTTCTATTGGTTTACTCCTGTCATATCCAGACTGCCTGTGAAAGAATGAGGGCACAGTATTAAAGCTGATGAAAGGAGCACCTTTATTGGTACAGCCATGGAGCTGCAGGGTCTGATGTTGCAAAGGCGTGTCTCCTTCACCAACTTGCACTGAGCATTCTCGTTGGTGACGCGAGAGGACACCCCCATGCCACAGCTACGAGAGCAATGCATCCAGCTGGTAGTCTGGACACTGCACTGCCTTCCCACCTTTTTCCAGGCTGAAGAAAGAGTGAGAGAGAGAGGGGGAGAGCACAAGCAAGTAAGTACATAAGCACCATTCACAATCAGGCAACTCTGACGCAAGGTGATTATGCACTGTTGGAAAAATCTAGGTGACAGAGGAAAAAAACTAATTAAATCTAGGTGCTGTTTGAGGCCTGTATGTGTGTGTATGTTGTGTAGGTTTGTGTTTGGTTCACAAGGCTACATTTAAAATGCTCAAACAGCACTCAAATGATATAACACACACAAAAAGGTAATAATCTTACCTATGCCTCTCACAGACAAACTGGTAAAAAATGATTTGGTCATTCACAGATGTTTAATCTTGTGTACAGAGACATCCAGTATATAGGCAGCAGTATATTAAATATATAGTAATGGAATTAGTGGAATATATTATTCTATACTATATATGTGTGTCATATGTCATATTGTGTGAATTTGATGACTAAATAATCCAGGCAAATGTATAATTTTGTTATTGTTAATATTCTTTCCATTTTATAGAAAATACCCTTGAGCACGGTAAAATTGGCTAATTTAAGAATACTTTATACTAGTAATGGGCCTTATCCGATATGATATTGGTATCGGGTTCCAATATAGCCGTTAATCTGATATCGTTTGGACAGCCCCGATTTATATATTCCAGTTCGCAACTTGCGTGGGACCTTAAACACGATGCTGTAATACGCGAAGCGTCGGTAGCAGACGCTCATTGACATCTTCCAAAAACGCATCAAATTTACAGCAGACAACACAAAAGTGAACGTGATTTCATAGAAGAGCTCTCTCTCAATCCCTCTTTGGGGTTCTTTCAGGGGATATTTTCTGTGTTTTGCTGGATGTTTTGACTTCTTCCCTCTCTCAATCTCCCAAAAGTTATAGATGGGCATCTTGGCCGGTCCACTTTATATACAGAAGGGGTGCGATTACAATCTGCCCATGCCGTGTTTCTGAATTCACGTAATTTAAAATGTATTAGTTCTGCATTTTATTTTACACAGTTGTTGATGCTAAAATGGACATAATACTTGAACTATTTAGATGAATGTCTCAAAACACGAGAAGACTGAAGTTGGTCTCGTAACTCTGTTGGTCCCTGATAAATACAGAAGCGGTGAGATTACATTGCCCTGCTGTGTCTCTGAATTCACGTTAATTAAAATGTATTTATTTTTTTTACAATTTTACACAATTGTGGCTGCTAAAAAGGACATAATACTTGAACTATTTTGATGACTGTCCCAAAACACGACGAGGCTGAATTTGGGGATCTCGTAAATCGTTCCACCTTAAATACAGAAGTGGCGAAATTACACTCCACGGTCCTTCCGTGTCTCTGAGTTCACGTTTTTAAACATTTTTTGTTTTGCACTTTTTTACACAGTTGTTGCTGCTAAAACATGACCCCTGATATACAGGGGGTCCTTGGGTTACAACAGTCTCGACATACAATATTTCGAGTTTACAACTCTCACGCCCACTCGGTTTACACCGTTAGCATCAAGTTTATGGATTATTTGGGCGAACAAGTTTGGTTGAAGTGAGATGCACATTAATGCCATATGAGTGAGTGAGTTTTTTCATTTTCTGTGGCATAGTTGTGTTTTTATGATTTTTCAACTGTGCAAGTGACTAACACCAGAATTCGGGATACACTGTGAAGGAACGGATCTGTGACGTAACTCAAGGACTCCCTGTGTGTTTATACACTATACGTTTCTATAGGTTTTGTATCAAAATATCTGTATTTAGGTAAAACTGTAGCTTCCCACACAGCTCTGCTCTACATTAATTCTTTTTGAATTGTGCGGAGGAAGAATGAAAAATACTGTTTTTTCCTGGATCAGGCAACACACGTTCCCTCACCTGCCAGATGTTTGTGACTGGGTGCTTTTCCCCACTTTATCCCCAAATCCAGCTCATTGCTCAAGGTCTCCTCCCTTCGCCAGGGAAAGGTTTTAGGGTAAGGCTTTGGGTTAAGTTTAGGGAAGCGCTGAAGGTGAGGATAGATGTACGGGGGCTGTCTTAAAACTGGGGGCAGCACAGGCGAGCCACGGTGACAATCCACCTTTAGGCAGCACTGACCAGGCACCTTCACCAGCCTGGGAGAGGGACAGGAGGGCGAGGCCAGTGGGATGTCACTAGGGCATAGAGGCACACACCCCACTGCACCATCAATACACGTGCACTGGTGTTTGCAGCCGGCATGGAAGTTTTCACCATTTTGATACATGCGTCCATTATACTCGCAAGAGCGGCCCTCCAGCTTAGCTGAGGGGGAAAACAGAAAAGAACAGAAAGAACAGAACACAAGTTTAAGGTAAGATTCAGCACTTTAAAGAATTATCAACCACAAGATTGGTTTATTCAAAATAATAGACAGAACCACTTTTTAATTTCTCCCTTACTAGAATGAATTTCTGCAAGAAAATGCAAAGTGTGGTTGTAGAGGTGCTATGGTAACAGTTTTTGTTACTCAAAATTAGGGAAAGGACCACTTATCAATTTTTCACTAATTATCAATCACAGTCTTTGTTCATCAGAGTTAAAAACAACGGCTGGTTTATATGCTGAATAATTCAGTACAGTGGAAACAATAAATGCCAAAAATCAGTGAAAATGTTGGGCTTAATGGAACATCAATTGATTGTAACATTGCAATTTATGAGGACCACAGGTCATTTATGAGGCATTAATAAACACAACAAAAGAGTAAAACACTGAAAATGCTGATATGCATTTGAAATATAGTGCAAAATATGAGGGATCTTGGGGAGGTTTTTATTCAATATATAGTATTATGGGGATAAACAATTAACTACTTTTAAAACAAGTATTGAACATTTTGGTGTGAAACAATTGAAATAATCTGGAAACCCTGGCTGCACCCTTATATGTGGTAAATCCATCAAACACAGCAGAGGGGGAGATTAATACAGCTAGTTTTTCTGTGATTTTGTGCAGACTATTCTAATTATAGCACAGTATTTACAGAAGGTATTAGGTTTGAGTTCCACAGTTGGTCTACTGATCACGCCCATGTCTCCCCACTCAAAAAGACAGCCCCCGTACCTGAACCCACATAGCTTCTTTATATATTAACAGTCCTCCTACATATAAATACTCATGTATGAGGCAACTCACCTGGCTGTGTAAAAAGATTGAGCCTCACTGTGAATGGAAATAGGCCAGAGCAACCATTCGGGCATTTTTCAGGGCTTTTGACATACCGGTACTTACCCCAATAAAGCATAGTATTAAGTGGCCTTGTTAGATATATTGTTACAACTATTTATGCTGTGTTGCTTTTAGGAATTTATCTTCAAGCTCTATCATAACAATACCAAGTATGCATAACACAAAAATGTCATATAACCATTCTTGCAGTGTCATGGGTCTTTCATCTCACTGACTTGCTGTAGTTTACAGCCAAGTTTCTTTTCCTGCATTTGGTTTATCACTGTTGTGTTGTTTTTTTTAATTGCCCAATAAATATTTGGACCTATGACCACATGTGATGAGAAGAGTAAATAAATTGCAAAATCACAATTAATCAGTACAATCAATATTGTATTTAAGAACAAAGATAAATAAAATGAATGTCAATCAACCCAGACTAGCCAATTATCTATGGGTTAACAAATACAATCAAGCTGGCAAATGAATAGCTCCTGTTCAAAACAAATCCTGTTCAAAACAAACTGCCAGCCCTAAAATGTCAATGTAATTTTTCCAAATGCTATTCCCACCTTCAAGCTGTTTCATCAGAAGATAGTCTTCCAATTTTTTAAACAGGAAAATTATTTCTCTCATGCTACTGTGGGACAGTCCTATAATGCAGCGTTTCTCAAACTATGGGCTGCGAAAAGTTTCCTGCTGGTCCGCGGAGCCTCGGTACTGTCAAAATCAAAATTCAGTCAGATCCAGCTCTGATCTCAGCACCGCTCTCACTGTGCGTCCCGCCCCCACTGACTTTAAGGCCTCCGCTTGTTTCAGCATTATAAATGTTCAGCATTCCGCCGTTTGTTATATTTACTCCAAACTTTTAACGAACACTCACGCTTTACGAGAGCTATCGAAAAAAATTTATTCCATATAATTCCTGTGTGTGACTAGAATTTGTAATTTAATTCAGGTTCAAAGTTAAACTGCACATTCAGCACCATTGGGCAGTGTTCAAAAGGGTAGTTAAAAAACCCATAAAACAAAATAGTGAAGAAAAAAAAGGTTTCTTTGTTCTTATATATCTTTATCTATGCCACCGATACCAAGTACCGATTTTTTGTCAAGGTGATCGGCCGATACTGATGCCGATTCTGATGCTTCAAGTTTATATAACTGATATGTAAGCTCCCTGATCACCAT
>JBBMFX010082625.1:0-10201 GCA_037832545.1 Rhabdalestes septentrionalis
CTAAGAGATGGTTTGAGAAACACTCGTGGAAATGTAAACAACTTAGGTAAGATATATCTTAGAAAATCTTCTTAGCGTGCTAAAAGTGTTCGTTATCGAGAAACCGGGCCCAGGTGAGTTTTCCATCATTCTACGATTAAACCCTTACAATAGCATATTAGTTAAATCTGATTTCAACAAATGAAAATGATGCAAAAGAGTTTAAAATTCGTGTTTGCTCTCCTATACATCCGGTATTTGTTGTGTTTTTGCTTGGGCGCCGCCACTCGATCGCTTTCTGGACCTCCTCCCTCTGGTTTTCCCCACCCACCTGTGGGTGGAGACTTTCCTGAAAGCTCTCCCATTTTTTCTGTTTGTTTCTAAGACCTACAATAGGAGACATTTGGCCATTTTTGTTCTTTATATTCATTTGATTGTAAAATCCCAGTAGTGGTTATTACAAGTTTTTTAAATGACATTAACTTTGGATCTATGGACACTAAACCAAGACATCTGACTCTTAAGTCTTAAACACAAAGCAGGTGGCCTTCCATGTATACATTAGGTAATTCACTTGGTTCTGTCTGAGGTTGTTTACCCTGGTGAACTGTCAATTAGTAAAATAGTGATGTTACTTATGTTGGGTGAATAGATATCTTTTTGTTTATGCTTTCATTCTGTAAGAATTCCGTTCCCCATTAGTTCTTTAAGAAATTTCAGTCATCATTAGGCTGAGAAATCAGAGTCATTCAAACAGAAACAGAAAGATTAATGACCATGAAGAGTAATAATGGTCAGAGGTAACTACACTGCAGTTCTGGTTTTAATCAAATATGAAGATTTAGAGCATCAAACAGAAACGGGTCACTCTTTGACAAAATGTGATAACAAAAATGATCCAAGTCACAGTTCTCATTATAGTTCAGGTAGTCCAGGAGCAAACTATAACATGGAGGCAAGATGAGTCATTCAAGCAGGACAAGAACGCAAGTCAAAACCCAGGAATGGGAGGACCATAGGCAAGGTTAGTGGCACAAATGTCTAGTCCCTGTCTAACTAAGCACACTCCAGTGAACTATCACACTTTCTACTTTAAATACTTCTAATATTACACTCTGGACTTTCAATTAGCACCTGCACTTTCTTTTCTGTTTACTGCCACTCCAGGCACATTTATGTCCTGTTACTCAATTGATAAGATGCAATTTACACCTACTCAAGGTGGCTCTGGCTGCTGTGATATAATATGCAATAATATACATATGGTGAAACATTATTCATTCAGCAAGATTTCACACATAACTCTTATGCAATATTGTACATATGGTGCATTAGTATTTGTTCAGTAAGGTTTACATCCCTTTCACACTTAACTCCTCTGAAATATTATCCATATGGTGCAATATTATTCATTTCAAAAGAATTTACTCTCACACTTTACTCTTACAGTATTATACATACCGTCACTGTCTTGCAGAATCCTTGTAACTCCACTTTTGGTCTTTGTTTTTTTATATAAATCAGTACTATTGGACAGTGTACACATGAGTCTGCAAAATAGTTACACTAATTTTGATGATACAGTTTTCATTTATTCAGAATATACATAGTTTTTTGAGTTTCTTGAAAATAGACATTTTCAGGAGCGTTGGAAGCATTTTTAATGTAAGGGGTATGCGTGGGGGCGGGGTTTGGTTGTGGGGGTAGGGTTATGGGCATGGGGCGGAGTTTAAGTGGGGGTAGGGTTTGGGCATGGGGCGGAGTTTAAGTGGGGGCAGGGTTTGGGCGTAGGGCGGGGTTGCTGCATGCATGAAAATCTCTCTTTTTAGGGGGGGGGGTGTTTGAAAACCCGTTGAATCTTGAATCTTTCGCAAAAGAATCCACTCCATTTAACTGATAGGAGAACACACATGATTGGAAATTCGTTCCGGGTTTTCCTCCAACTCACCGTGTGCAAGTGAAGTGAATCGTCAGTGCACAGACAGGCTGCTTGGATTTCCAGCGGTTTAGTGGAGTGGATTCTTTCGCGAAAGTTTCAAGATGTAACAGCGCTGGGTAAACTAATTATTTATGTTAAATGTGGGGGGGTCCAAACGAATAATTATGAAATCTGAGGGGGCCATGTCCCCCTCTGCTTGAATGGCAATGACGTCCATGGCCGTTTTGGACATAGGAGGTTTCTGTCTGACAGCGATATTATTAATTCTGGAATGTTTAAATTCCTTTTCTTCTTTACTGTTTTTTTCTTCTTTACTTACTGTATTTTTCCTGATTACGTCTCATTCACCCTTCTTTCACCTTGCTATACTGTCTACTTATTGTATTGTTTTTGTCCTTCCTTGCACATCATTCAATGCTTCAAAATCTGTGCAGGAATCATACTTATGGTTTAGTACTAGTCACTCTGGAAGTTGTATATCCCATTGTTAAATCACATTACACTTACATTGTTGTGGTTTCTATTTATTGCCTTGCTTTATTGTTTCTGCCACAACATGCAATTTGTTGAACAATGCTGTCCGTTATGGTCCATGGAGAAATAGTGAAGCAATCTGGAACAAAAATCAAGGAAAGGAGAACACAAGAGCTACAGTACACAGTGAAAGGCAACACCCCACAGTGATACTTTCTAACCTCTGTTCTTAAATAATGCTATCAACAAGAAGTCCTTCAGATAATTATGTCAGTAGCTCTCTCAGCATCGAGGAAGGTGAATTTAATTGTTACCAGCATTTTCTTTACGTAGCATAGTGGATTTTCATATTTTTTCTATTTATTTTTACTGAATTTATTTACACATCATATTGTATAATGTTCTTGTCTCCATGTCTCTATGCAGTCACAGCATAAGCAGTTTCCTCCAGGATGAATAATAGTTTTCTGACTCTGAGTCTGAGAATAACCACTGGGACGTGAGGAGTCGGGGTGCTGTAGAGGTTGCATTGATTCGACTTTTTAACGGAAACTACAAAAAAAAAATAGATCTTGTAATGGAATTCTTATGGACAGAAGGGATGAAGTTAAGTCTGTATCAGAGTTATTGAATGAGGAATGTATGGAGAAAGGGCAGTTCATGATTCCAAATATATGAAATAGTATCTGGAACATTGTGAAATGGAGTTATAGAGCTAAGAGTGGAGATACATCATTTGTCAGTATTGTCCAATCCAAACACACATTCCTCAGTCTTAATTGGACACTACTTCTTTTGTGTAGCAGAATAATAACTTCAGTGGCATACTGGGACTGGAGAGTGTGGCCTTCAGTGCAGGATGAAAATGCCAAAGCACTTACAAAACCAAGGCCAAAAAAAAAATGTTCTAGATCTTCAATAGTATTTTTAATAACTAGAACTCCCAGAAGGCCAAGAGTGATATTTTTCTTCATGGAACTGAACTTACCCATTGTAAATCAAAGATGATTGGACATCTATTTTATGTTTGTCATTAATGTAACCCATATGATGCCTCATGATAACCTCAATATAAATGTCCACCTGGCTAGATCTGTATAGATACCACAGGTGTTAAATCCTGATTGGACAATAATCTGTGATGCAGGATCTTAACCAGGTTTCTTAACCGAACTAAACAATGAAATTAGACATTTATTACAGTACCTCTGAATGTAAATAAAGCGTGTAGGATAATTATCTGATCCAGACGAAACACATTAAATATATTTTTATTTCTAGAAATCATTAGGCCTTCCCTGACAACAACTAAGAGGAGCAACCGAGTCAATTCTACAAACTCCTCTCAGCAGTGTTACTCAGAAGAAGACCGAAGGCAAAAACAAGTAAGCCAAGCAGAAACAGAAAGTGGCTGCATTACAGGCCTGGCAGGGAAGAAAACCAGAAGCTGCTTGGTCTGTGGGTTACAGATTTCAGGCACACATTGAATGTAAAAGATTTGCAAGATTATGTTCATTTGCTGAATTAATTATGGCCCCAAAATATGGTGGACTGTGTAAAAACAAATTAAGACTTAAATCTTTTTAAAGGACATCTGTATTGTCAATTTTGGCCTTACACTACATGGATATTTTTTTTTCCAATAAAGGTCCATTTTAATTCTTCAGCACACCAAGACATTGTGGACAACATCATGCTTCCAACTTTGTGGGCCAAGTTTAGGGAAGAACTTTTGTATTCCAGACTGACTGTGTCCCAGTTTAAAAAAAGCTCCATGAAGATGTGGCTGGATGAGATTGATGTGGAAGAACTTGACTGACCCGTACCGAGCCCTGACCTCAACCCTATTAAGCACCTTTGGGATAAACTGGACCCCAGACTTTCTTGTCCAATGGCTGTGATTGACCTCATAAATGTTCTACAGAATGAATGGACACAAACTCCCCCACAAAATCGTTTTGAAAGCCATCCAAGAAGAGTGGAAGCTGTTATAACTGCAATGATGGGACCAACTCCATAGTAAAGTTTGTGTTTTTGAATACAATGTCATTAAAGTCCCTGTGGGTGTAATTGTCAGGCGTCCCCCTACTTTTGTCCATATAGTATATCAGTTGTTTTGCTGCCCACAAAGCAATGTGTCGATGCAAAACAAAATCTATTCTGAGTCCAAAAATGCGTTAAGAAAGCCTTAAGAAATTTAATTTAAGAAGAAATTGGATTGGGAGAGTTAGTTCAGACCTTTTTAAGAGGGTTCAGATGAGTAGGTTTTCAGCATCAGCAGAACCTAAATCTTCTCCAAGTAGAGCACTCATCTCGGAACATGGTGTGATTTCAGACATGCTTCAGGCTCGGATAATAATGTATCATAATGTGCATTAATGGTTTATAGGGCTGGTTTCTAGAGTGTAAGTGGGCTGGGTCAGGATAAAAAGAAAGTGAAAATCCTTTCTGTTTTTGTTCTGGTCTATGCCAGATGATTTTGGCCAGACCATGACTAATCCATGTCCAGTGACCTTACAACTACTGTCTGAGAAACTCACAATAGCCTCTTACACCTCCAATTAGATAGCTGGAACCCAGCTGAGCAGACGTCATAAACCCCTCTGCTGGAAATCTGTATTTTAGCCGAAACTGTGTTTTTAATCCCATATTAAAGCATAACTGTGTTTTATCATTGGAGAACATCACATCTCACACATCCCCAGTTGCAGTGCAGCTCGCACCCGTCTTGAGGGAGCGGATGGATGACAGAGTGGCCTCAGGCTGGCAGGCTTTGAACAGTCCCCCTTCTCATCAGCATAATGAGGGTGATCATTTGTGAACTCACGCTGTGGCTCGCTGCTGCAACTGCTATCCTTGCATAGCCGCAATTCATCCTCATCCCTGATCCACCCCTCATCTTATACACACTCACCAACATGCTGGTCACTGTGGGGATGATTTTGCCAAATATCAAATATTTTATTCTTACCATAAATGTTCTCCAGCAACCAAGGATGTTTGTTAACTAACAAGTAACAGAAGCTTATATAATATATATTCTATTCACTGTCTTCTAACTGCCTCACAGCATGTCTTTGCACTGTCCCCGATGTACCTAAGAAAAAAACTGTCCTCTTGTTGTCTTCTTTACTCTTGCCGTTTTATATACTATATTGTAATCCTTATACTTACACTGTGTGTAAACATAATTACCGTGAATTCTGGACTACAAGCCGCTATTTTTTTCCCCAAATTTTGAAGCCTACGGCTAATAATACTGTGCGGCTAATGCATGCTTTTTTTTTCATGACGACAAAAACATCTTGCCTCGTAACCAGACCGGGCGCCAGACACGGATTTGCGGGTGGACCTTTGGGGAGGCACACATTTTATTGGCTCTTTTGGGGTTGATATGTTTTATGCATATCTCAGCCGCATCTGTGAATCCTGGAGGCTCGTATTCCCAGAGCCCGAGTGAGTCCGAGGGCGGGCACAGCCCCCTAAGGCCCACCCATGACGAAGATAAGGAAGACGAAGATGGCAATTAAAGACTTTTCTATTAGGCTGCAGTATAAATACTGTGTATATTTTTGCCAGTCGTTAGAAGATGGAATGTTGTAAAAAAGCATAAGCAAATTAATGTATGTGTTACTGATCCGTACGTACACTTAAAGGTAGCCGTGTTACAGACACTGTTCGAAAAATAAACCCATGTGCAAGATGTATTTGTTTATGTTACCATAATGATTAAAAGTTAAAAAAAAATCTGTGTAGATATCTCATATTACGACGTGAGACTCTTGAGGCTTATAATCCGGTGCGGCTTGTACAAGTACAAAATTGATTTTCTTTCTAAATTTAGAGCATGCAGCTTTTAATGAGGTGTGCTCTGTAGTCCAGAATTTACTGTATATTACATGTTTAAACTGTGGGCCCTGAGCCTCGCTGTTTCGTTTTTTTCTGTGTAGGCATATATAGAAAAAATGACAATAAAGTGCACCCACAACACAGGAACTTGAATGACACTGCATTCAAATACATGGAGTTTAATATGGAGTCGGTCCCTACTTTGCGACTGTAACAGCTTCCATTCTTCTTGAGAAGCCAAGGTTGGGAAGTTATTCTGTGGAAATTTGTGCCCATGTTTTAATGGAGCTTGTTTTGTGCACTGGGACACAGTCATACTAGAATAAAAAAGGTTCTTTCCCAAATTGTGTCTACAAAGTTGGAAGCATAGTGTTGTCCACAATATCTTGGTCTGCTGATGTATTTAGACTTCCCTGGAAGTAAGGCGTCTAGCTCGAACCCTGAAAAACAGGTGTGTCACAATACATTTTTCCATACAGTCTAGCTACCAGTTTTTGGCAAACAGTAGGCACAAATCTTCACCCATTCACCACAAAGATAAGATATTATGAAATCATATATATTATCGCATATGTATGTTTTTAGACACTGTATTTTACTGTTACTAAAATGGACAAGAGTGCAGTCAAGTACATAAAGAGGAGACAGTGTACTACAGAAAAATATAGAAAATTATATTATTTTGACATGCTATATTTCATGTCTGGTTTCACTGTTGCACACTACTGTATGTCTGGTTTTACATTGTATTGTAAGGTCTCCTAATCTTGAAGGGAGCCCACAAATAAAATGCATTATTATGATGATGATGATGACCTTGATTATTGTTGTTTTTGTTTAATATTAAACACACCATTAGAAAGGTTCCAAAAAGAATTTGCAAAACATACAGAATCTTTACAGTGAACTTCCACTGAGGTGAGGTTTTTCCATCTCCCCAAAGCACCTTATTTTGGAGGTAAAAGGTTTAATTCTGCTTTGCTTCTTTGGTGGAATGACTCCACGCACCAAAACTGGAAAAAAGGGCAACAAAAAGAAAACTAGGCCACTGATCAGCTAAGTAAAAGTGAGGCTCAGCAGGACGTATCTCGCTAGTATTTAAACACCCTCGTAAACGATGTCAGTGTTCCATCTGATCCAGCCTGATCCACCCAAGAGATGTACAGAAGTTCACAAAGTGATAAAACTGTAAGTGCAGGAGTTTGGATATTGCAGGGAAACCGTTCACAGGGTTAGTGAACTGCAGTACTTTTCTCTGAACACCTATTAAGCAGGTCTGGCCTCCCTGCTGAAATGGAGATTTCAATTTTCTTTTTGTCTCAGTGCAATTAATGGTACCACTTTACAACACGACCACCCTTATAAAATGTTTATAAATTTATAATCTGATTTATAATTAGGTTCTTAATTAGGTTGTAGACTTAATGGTACCACTTAACAACACAACTACCCTTTTAAAATGTTTATACATTTATAATCTGATTTATAATTACATTGTTAATTAGGTGGTAGATTTAATGGTACCAATTTACAACACAGCCACCCTTATACATTTTTTTTTACATTTATAATCTGATTTAGAATTAGGTTGCTAATTAGGTAGTTGATGGCACTACTTTACAGTAAGACCACCTTTTAAAAGTCTTTATAAATATATAATCAGATTTAATTAGGTTGTAGACAGTTTATAAAAGATTGGAAAGCTGTAATAAATAAGTTATAACAGGTGTCATACATTGATACAGGCTCTATATTTGGCTAGATCAGGTGTTTTGGTGGTAGTAGCATGTTAACAAATACCTGGTGAATTTGACCGTTTAACATTCTGCCAGAGACAGAACCAAGATAAGCCAAGTAGTGAGATGTATGACAACTATTATAACTTGTTTATAGCTGGTTACTAATGAATTCTAAACTGTCTACAACTTATTACCTACCTGATATACATTATTTATAAACTGTTAATCTTATCGTAAAGCATTACACACTTAATTGACGCTTTGATTATGAACACATCAGGAGAGTGTAGCCTGTTAGCATCCAAACACAGCAGGTCATCGGCCCTGTGTTCACAAAAAAAGATGGGTCAAAAGTCTATGTGCCCTTGTGGAGAAGTGGCCATAAAAGTGAGCTGAACTGAATGGAACTGATGAATCTCGAGAGTTTATGAAACACAGAAAGTGGGAGATGTCTCGTTCTGAAGGGGCATTATGTCATAACTCCTCTCTGATCTGTGGGGCTTCAACCTTGAACAAGGCCTCAGTTTCAAGGGACAGAACAGCGTGTCATATTTTAAAGCTAGATTAGGTTGTCTGATGCGCTGTGCACACACACACACACACACACACACACACACACACACACACACACACACAGAAGCGCTCAAACACACACTTCAGTCCAGGCTTCTAACGTTGTACAGCAGATGAGCAGGAGTGCAGCATGACAAATAGATCGCGATCTAAGGAGAGTCCAGCCAGCGCCGGCTTTGCCCATGGAGCGGCACTGACAGTGCTCATTAGAAAGAAATAATGGTCGGCCTTGCGCGCACCGGCCATTATTAATATGCCTTTGCTTGGGGATGTCACAGGTTAACTACTATTTCATTTCACCTTGGACGACCTCCAGGAAAGCACACCTAATAACGCTGTCAGCTCCCCTGCTGACAATAGCAATTTACAGCGCCCGCACCTACAGTGACCATAGCGCTGCTTTAAAAACACCCAAGACCTTGAGGGATTTCTCCTCAAGTGGCACGCGCAATGACTCTCTGCTAGAACACACACATACGCAGACACAAACGCACACACATAAGTAGACACACACTGATTTTTATGCCTTGTCAGCACCTGGGCTCATCTGGTATACAAACAAACATTTCTGGTAAATATTTGCACTCAAGTTCTATTAATTCACTAATTAAAGATATGGGAAATGTAGGACTTATATGTGGCATAACTTTTGCACAGGTCAAATTTTATGTTTTATTTTGTGTGTTTTATATAAGATAAGTTTAGGTAAGACAAGATAAGACAAGGTACGATATGATAAGACGGGATACGGTACGAATTGTTTAGACACGATACAGTATGATACGATAAGACACAATATGGTACGATACAATAAGATACGGAAAGATATGAAAAGATGCGTTAAGATGAAATGACTATTATTAATTAGATAACTATTACAGCAGCAGATGAGACACAAAAAAGCAGAATAAATAACAGAATTGAAACTATACAACATAGCAGTATAATGCAAAAATGTATACTATTCAAATATAAAAGAGATATATGTTGTTTACATTCATTTAAATATTTACAGAGAAAAATTGGACAGTGCAAGAGCAGAAAGTAGAAATGATCAATTGAATAAAAACTATACAACATAACATTATAATATAAAAATGTACACTATACAAATCCTATTGAAATATAAATGTATAGGTTAATGCAAACATTTTGCAGTACAATTTTATAAATAGGTAAATAAATAAATAAACAAACAGAGCAATAATTGTATACATACATACTTTTACACTTGGCTTTAGAGACAAATGGCTTTACAGCTTGGTTCAGAACACAAATATAGAAGAACACACACAACATCATAGACTCTCAGAAAGTGGTCCTCAGACAGGTCAGGGCAACATTATAGGGATCCTGCGCTGCAGCGGAAATGAGCACGGGGACATACGCAGGAGGAGTGATGCAGGAATAAAGCAGCCACCCTGCAGCAACAGACAGATAATTGTACTGCATGGCTCCATGCACACATATCAGACACACAAAGATGCTACATGGTCATTGGTTCGATGGAATGATGATGTATCATGAAAGGATACATCAGACATCAATAACACTGGAAAGATTTCCAGTTGCAGTAGACTTGTAGTCAAGACCGCCTAAACCAAGACCAAGACAATACCAAGACCAGAGGGTATCGAGACCAAGACAA
>JBBMFX010082636.1:0-10201 GCA_037832545.1 Rhabdalestes septentrionalis
ACACCTAAAAGTGAAACTGATCAATCGGTCACACTTGAACATACCACTGCACACAATGTGAAAAGCTAGGAATTCCTCCTCTGCATTTAAACACATTCACCAAGTGAAGCGGGCAGCCAGGAATTCTACACCCGTGTGGAGAAGTGTGTGGAGACCTGGGGCGGAGCTTGGGGGTGGCTTTGGGGACTGAAGCCCCGAATCTCACTTCAAAAGCCCCGAATCTTTTCAAGCTTTTAAACAACATGGCAACCATGACAATATATGCTGCCTATGAAATACATTAAATCTCATTCATGGGCACAAACCCCCGTTTCCCTCATTCTTGCTGTTATTTCAACGGGCTGAAACTACAAAAATTCCACCAACTCAATATTCTAAACACTAACAAACATTAACTTCTACTTTCTACTCGTCTGTCATCTGTCAGAACTCGTCTCTGTCTTCAAGTAGCCTCAAACATTACAATGGACATAAGACAATTCTTTAAAAAAAGAACCACCAGTGATACATCAGAAGCAGCTGCCAGTAACTTGTCAGACGTTTCAGATCAGTGATATAAACACATCAGTTCAGCGCACTTTGGCATTTGATGTAAATCACAACTTGGCTGAACTGTACAGCACTACATCGGCTATGCTATGCTAGCTAGGTTAGACTGCAAGATTTGCTGCTGTGATAATTCCTCCCATCATACAAAACATATAGCCAGCATTGTTTAAATGTCAGAAATCTGTTTTCCAAATGTAATTATCTCCCTTTTTACTTTATTTTATATTACCTAATAAAAATGTTAGCCTACCTTACGTTAAAACATGATCCAGGCGGCACATCTTGAAAATCCAAGAAAATAAAAATAAATATTTTGGATATATTGTTTACTTTATTCAAACTTTATTAAGATTTTAGAGAACACGTTCACAACAATCTCATACGTGTACTAAAGCTTTCCCACTGCAGGATCACTGTCTGACAAGCTGCCAGTGCCTCTGCACTGCCAACAGTCAGGGTGGAGTCTGGTCGCGAGAAGCTTCTCAAGCGAATTTTACATCACGCAACACTGTCCCGAATACAAATATTTTTAAAAGTATTTGTCCGAATACAGTATTCATGAAAAACACGTTATTTGTGCCAATCCAAATACCGTATTTGTATTTGTCTCCACCCCTAGTACATCTGACACTCATCCGTCAAACTTACATGTAATGTACACTTTTAGTAATCTTAGACATGCAGGGTTATACATAAATGCACAAAATATGTTGCTATTATGTTTACTAACAGTTGTGATGTGGCTATACATTTTGGTTACACATTGTGTTAGTTTCGTAGTCTTTGCTATTATTATTCATCTATTCTTTAATTTATGAGCCGTTTATCCTAACCAGAATTGCTGGGGGTGCTGGAGCCTTTCACGGCTCTCTGAGGGCAAAAGGCAGAGAAACACCATGAATGAGTCACCAGTCCATCAGCGGAGTAACACACAGACAAACACAGTCACCCGCATCAGAGCTTCCGGCAGAAACCCATGCAGACATGGGGTAACATGCTAATCCTGCTGTCGTATAAAATGAAAAAAATTGAATAATATTCATGTGTGTACATTACTTTTACTGTGAACCTTCAGATCTGATTTGTGCTGCAGAACCATAGCTCACATTATAAAAAACATCTTTTTTTAAACTTTCCTAACCAGACCCAACAATTGTGGAATAGAACATGAGGTAACCAGAAGGCATAAGAAAAATCACAACTTTAAGACATCAACAATACAGGACAGCACACGAGGGTAATCCACTGTGTAAAACAAGGGTGCATTTGCATAAACCCCTTAACTGTGGAAAGCTGAATAATAGCTAGTGTTAAAAGTACATTAGAATCTGTAATGCTGACAATTCGGAAGAGAACCAGCACCAGGGTCTGATGCAAGGAAAGGAAAGTTATTATACTTGTTGGTATGTCCATGCAGGTGATACTTCATGGTCACACACATCTAATATGCCTTGGAAAGCACATGGGCACATGAGCAGAATATCAAGCACTGAAGCAATGACAGTGAAAGGGCAGATCACAGGTTTATTTTCTCCCTGCCCCTCCCCACTTTCCACCAATTTACCTGCATCTGACCCCTGTTGTGCATGCCTGGGCCTCGCATTCTGCACCACCTTCACTCCCCTAATTGCATTAAACTTTAATGGTACCGTGAAGGAAAAGAAAGTGGCACAGCCAGCCACCAGCCACTCACTTCTCCCCATGGTCCCTAGACCTGCTGACTGTAGTGCCCTCTTCAACAGCTTTCTTGCTGAAAACCTACCGCTAATGTAGTGATAATTAGTCTGAGTAGAGGCAGCAAATTAAAGTTGTCTTTTGGGAGACTGAGTGCCCTGTTTAAGACCCCTACAAGGTGATTGGGTTTTGGGGGCACCTTGGAAAATCATGATAAATAATTTTGACTCATCCTCAATCGTAAACTATTTAAGAAACCCACGTGTTTTCATTTCATACACATATGCAGCAAAACTATGCAGACAGACCCTCAGGCTTGACTCCTTCTTTAGATTATGCTTTCACCTTTATTGTTAAGAAATTTTGGTCGCTTTATTTATAGTGATAATTACATTACATTGTTGCATTGTTGCTTATCTTTTTCTTTTTAATCATGTTTTTTGTAGCTGTTCTAAAACACTTTTTCTTGAACTATTCTGTAATGTTTTTTAATGTTTTTATTTTAATTAATGGAATCATTTAGGACAAATTAACTCAACTAAACATGCTTATGATAAATTCATTATACCAAAATAATAACGCCACTGCCACTGTACTGTAGCAAGAGTGGCTATAAGTCAGCACTTTTCTCTGGAAATCACTTCACCTCCCTTCTCTCCCTCTCTGCCATTATGCTGTCAGCTCTCAGCACTGAGATTTTTTCAGGCTGTACAGCTAGCAGGACAGCAAGCGGAAGACAGCACACGCTGCACAACCGTACATCATGCAGACAGGTGCTCCAACCTTTGAAGGATGAAAGAGCAGAAGAGAAGAGTAGGACAAAGCCACTGTCATCTCTTTATATCACAGAGAAACATCTGATGCTAAATCAGCAAAAAAGACCCCACAATCGATATAAACACTAGTGTTCTATCAGATCTGCAGCTATATATAATAAGACTATAAATCTGGCCAGCTGCAGAGGACTGTATTTTGAAACTGGGAGCTGTATGAGGCTGCAGCAGAGGCTCCACTGCCGCTCTCATTTATTCATGAAGGCCAGTTCAGAGATCAGGAGCAGCAGAAGAATGGAGGAGAAAACCTCTCGGCATTCTCACCTCACACAGAGGTCACACAGTCGAAAAAACATTCACACACACTGCCTGGTTATCCAAAGACAGCGTTGATATTCTTTCATCTGGAGTGTTATTGAATTTCAATACATTCCTAGTCATAAGTGACAGCCCTGGATTGTAACTACAGAATATTAGAATATCTCCAGAAATGAATGCACCTGAACCAAATTGGCGTAACCAGCGTAACCATACTTTATTCAAATGTCCAAGGTTACAGAGCCCAAAAATATATATAATCAATGTTAGCATAGTTTTATTGATCAAGATTACATGCAAAAAGACAGATGTATGTTCACACAGACGCACTGGAGTCTGTTTTCTATCACCACCCATGTAGTCCGAGTTGGTAATGTGTGGTTTCATATCAAAAATCTAAATGACTATGTTTGTATATGTATGACCCAGTAATTAGTGTTAATTAGTTTAATGTCTGGCAAAGAGGGACAAAAGTGTTCAAAAGTTTCCAGATAATTTCTGCTTCGTGCACCTATTACTATTAGTATTATTAGTTACACACACACACACACTGCTTGTATGATCTTTGTAAAATGCTTTTCCCAATATAATGGGATACTCTGGAGAGGGAGACAGCATACAAACCTAAATTTAAGCTTTCTCAGAAATTATTTTCTATCCTTGGCTAGAAAAGGTATAAAGGCCCCAGTATGGGGTGGTAGGGTGTGTGTGTGTGTGTGTGTGTGTGTGTGGGGAGAGGTCTGGGGGAATTGCCAAACTTCCCTATTAATGCTCTTGGTTTCATAAAGTATCTTAGATGAGCAAACTTTTGCACGTACCGAGTATATTATCAAGGTAGTTTGAATATGTGATCAGTGGACCCTAAAGGTACTTTGAGTTTGGTACCTAGACAGGGATTTCTTTTTCTCTCCTTTGTGCTGATGGTTTTCTCTCTCCTGGCTGAGAGGGTTGTGTGCCCGGGGTCCTGCTGTGGCCCTCTCTCTTCCAAGGCCTTGTTGCCAGGCGACCTGCTGCCTATGGCCATGCCTGCATTGAACAAGCTGTCAGTCTCCTTTTTCAAATCTGCCCTGTTACCGCAGCTACAAGCGTGGTACCTCTATCACCGCCATTCAGGGCTTCGGAGAACACCGGAACTGCACCTCATGCGGGTGCCAATGCACGTACTGCACATTTAAGTGTGATTCAATCAGTGAGTATTTGCTTTCTGCTCCTTTGGGATAGTTCTGCTGCCACATCTGTCGTCAAATCCAATTTCTGTGGCCTCTTGCAACTTTTCTTGACCTCTTAAACCCTTTGAGACATGTTGGCAAATCCAGATTTTCCTCCTTCTCTCTAAGAACCAGATAATGAGCCTTGAAGGGTCCAGACCAAGGGGAAATCACGTTGAAGGTTCTCCCTGTCTTTTCCCTGTTTCTTGACTTCTCTTAATTTTCTGTCATGCTTTTCTTTCTATGTGGCTGTTTATGCTCTCCACATAATTTGGTTTATCTTAGCCATGTTTCTGCGTCTCTGTGTGGGTCTGTTTGGGCATTAATCCTGCGTTTAGCCCCACCTCCTCTTTATCCTGTTTACCTGTGTCTTGTTCCTGTTTCCTTCCCTGCTCATGTGTTTCCCATTGTCTGGTCAGTGTGTTTAGTATCTCCTTTAGTATCTACTGTGTTTCTACATATTCCTTTTGTATGTACTGTGCTCCTGTCTTTGTTATTACAGTATTTGTTTTAGCCCAGTACCCCTCATTTCTGTATCTTGTGCTTACACCCACTCATTACACATGAATTGTCATTTAAGCTGTCAGTTTTGGACCCACACAAAAGAAGAAAGGTAGACCTCAGTTACATATAGGTAAACTGTAGGACATGGCCTCTTTAGTAACTGAATCAGAAGCCCACAGTTTAAGTTGTCAAGTGAAATTTGTCCCTGAAGCACACCTCCTCACTTTTGTTTGTTTACAGTTTGAATAATTTTCATGGGTAAACACTTTCACAGCAGTTGTAATGAGACATAAGAATGAGTTGGTTAGATCATGTTTTGGGGCAAACATACTATGACAGGCAACCAGGGGGCCTGATTAAATATCACCGGCCTCCCTCCTGCTGTCCAGCTCTGCTGCTGACCCCATTGCCTGCTGCTCCTCCCTTGCATAAGTCACCCAGGGAGACTCTACCTCCTGTTCTTTACTGTGTCAGCTGATTAAAGACTGCACAACGAATTCAGTGGGCCTCCAATGACAGCCTTTCTGGTGAGCACAAATCGAACATCGACGGAAGCACAAATGGACAGATGGGGCTTTCGCAACAAATGCAGTGGTGCGGCAACACTGCAGAGGGAAGCCTGAACAAGGCTGGTTTCATTATTCTGGTGAAGGTTAATTGTTCTCACGGCCATTATTTGCTGCAGAAGCTGAATCATTATCTGTACTGAGCCATTATCCATTTGTGGTATCAGACAGAAATGTTTTTCACTCATGCAGGTTATTTATATTCCTCCAAGAGCAGGACTTTGTGTTCAAGAACATGAAATAGGAGGAAGATAAGAAAGAATCACATAACATGGCCTACCAGTCAAACAAAAATGAGAGGGCATGCGAGCACACACAGTACACAAAGGCTGTTTAGGCCGTTATGAAAGAAAGTATTTCAAATTGGTCACACTGTGTGGTGTGCTGTGGTCTCTTCACACAGAACAATTAGGGAGATTTTAAATTGAAATATTACCCACCCAGTCCACACCTGTGATAACCCTGCCCGATCCAAGGGTCAACGATTGGGTCCCACAGGTTATGGATAGACCCACTTTAATTTAATGAAGGACTGATTAGGGATTGGATGTAAAATTAAACACTAAGCTTTCTATAAGAAAGGTTTGGAAACTGGTTAAGAAAAAACAATCGCACATTGTAAAATGGTTAAAAAAAAAATAATGTGTTTAATGTGATGTTATTGTTGCTTGAAGCAAATAAACATCTAATGCTCAGATAATTACCATTGCATGATTTTTTTTTTCAGATGGTCCAAGTCATTTGTATATAAATATTATGGACTGAGTATATGAGTGTGTCTCTTTGTTTGGTTTTGTGGACTTCACATCTGAGCTGTCTGCTGGATTGGGCCTGAGTCTCTAACGGAGCAGGGCATCCCCTTCATCATCCCACTGGAGAAGGTAATTTATCTGTCAGACGAGTAATAGGATTGGAAGAGTGTGAGAGAGTGTGTTACATCTGCCCTGACTCATTTAATTCTGAGCCCTGCGGCCCAGCTTGTGCTGACCTCTCCTCTCTCCCACTTCCCTGTCTACTGCACGGCCACTTCCCGTCTCAGAGGACCTGCTGGAGTACCAGATTGCTGGTGAACCAGACTTTAGGGTTGATGCCTTCATCATACCTGCTCTGGCTTTGCTGTTAGGGAATGTTGATTATTTGTCTTGTTTATGGGAACAAACTCCTCCACAGATCATACAGGCAAACCTCTTTGCAGCCTTCATAATGTGGGCATCGTGAAGCTGGTCTATCTAATTAAAGCACACCCACATCACTGCTGTGACATGAATCTTGATTACATGATGTGAGTGATGTGACATGTTGGAGAATAAAGTTGATTGAGTTAAATTTATTTCAGGGCCATCAGAGAAGATCATTTCTAGGAACTGAAACAGTATGTCTGTAAATTTTTTGTTTGTTTTTACCCAATGAAAACATCTTTGTATTTAAATCTGGCAAATCATGCAGTACTACTCCTATTTTATTGCTAGGTTTTTTATTAATCATAGTTAAGCTGATGGCCACTGGGAAATTATCCAAAAAGAACAGTATCTTGGTAAGTACAGCCAAGTTCTCCCATGGGTTAAACAACCATAATAATGACGGTGGAATTCACCAACTATGCTTTTTTGTGGGAAATCACTGCAGGTATTCTGTAAGAATTAGATAATGCACTGACTGTGTGTAAGTTTTAGGCTGAACAGTGAGATGGTAAACAGGGTTAGTTTTATGTGAGGACATTTTACTGAATAAAACACTCTGATAATGCTTCTTTTGAGGTAAAGTTTATGTGTCTATAGAATATTATACAAACATTGATATTAGCGATGTGTTTTCTTCATTTCTTTTACCATGTTTTGATGTGTATGGCCAAATTGGAAGGCCTAGCTTTAGCAGACAATGTCTGACAATGTTTATCGAGGATAAGTTCAGGGACATTGGCAATATCCCCTAATCCCCTAACTCTAATCTATCCATAGTTGGACCTGTGCCATTTGAAATTTCTGTGTGTTGCTTTGTTTTCTATTTGTATAAAAATGATGATGCAATTTCTCTTGGATTTAGTGCAATCATTCCTGAGTGAGCATTTACACATTCAGAGCAGGATTCACAACACTGAAGGCTTCAACTTGTTTTATTGAAGTATCAATAAGAGACCAATAATGTGTTTCGGATTCATATTCATAATTCACTTGCTCAAAATGTAGACAAAATAAAAATCCATACATGTTGAGCTTTATGTTGAGGATAGCCTGGGATTTGAGTCCACAACCTTTCGATCGCAGGGGCAACTCCCTAACAATCAGGTGCCAGGGTAACTGTCTTGTCAAAAATGGGATGCAGTATTCACATTCACACACCTCTACACTCACACACACACACCCACACATACGCACACGCACACACATTATTTGTCCAGGGCTGCTGCATATGAGCATAAATGTCTAATGTCAAGCATCAGCTAGCAGGGTACAAAGCCCCCAGAATTGTGCTGTTGAGTTGTGTACAATGGAGTAATAGGGTAGACAGTGGAGTGATCGTCGTAGTAATAATAATAGTAATAGTGGATTAATAATGGAATAATAGAGCTCCAATACCTCTGGGATGAGCTTAAGTTCCAGTTATGATCTAAAATCAGTCCAGTCCCTGATCTCATTGATAATCTTGTGGCTGAATGCAGTCAAATCCTCTCAGCAGTGTTCTAACATCCTGTGGATAGCTCTTTTAGAAACTGGAAGGAAGGGGACAAACACACGAACAGAATGTGCTGTCAGTCCTGAAGGCCTGCCCTTGGTCACCTTGATTGCAGCAGTGAGGGTAAAGTGGATTTGGGTCTGTGCAGTAAGCCAGGAAGTAAACATACTGATTGACTGACTGCACTGCTCCCTCTCACCTTGCCTTATCTGCTTATATAAAGCCATTCTAACTTCTGCGGTGCTGCAGCTCACGCTAAACTAGATTCACATCACACAGGATGGATCGGAACTGTTCATGGTAACATCAGTCTGAATTTGGGCAGATGGCAGCGTACGTAGTTCACACACAATTTGACACCTATTGCTTTGTCTTAAATTATAAGACTAAATAAACAAGGTTGCTGGTCACATGACGGCACACAACCTTGGCTGTAATCCTTAATCTGCTTTTGGGAGGGATGGGGGTGGGGGGCAGGGTGCCTTACTAATCTCTGCACCACTGGGTATGCAACAAGGGTGACATTGCACTCAGAATATTTGTCTAAGTCTTCAGGAGAAATCACAGACGATGACTGTAAGTCTCTCTCTCTAATACTGAGTACTCTCTCTCTCTCTCTCTGTCTCACTCACTCTTGCTATCTTTTCTCTCTCTCTCTCTCTCTCTCTCTCTCTCTCTCTCTCTCTCTCTCTCTCTCTGCATTTGAAGCATTCGAACTTTGCTCCCTCTGCTTAAGAGCTCACGCTAACATGCTAATGGCCCGCTACCAGCCCTGCCCACCATGTGACAAAACAGAGAAGAGAAAGTAGTTTGAAAATAACTGAACAGTGGCAGCAGATTTATTTTTTTTTGTTGTTGTTGTTTTGTTCTCCAGCATGCCATATTTAAAATGAAGGAGTGAGATTAAAGTGCAGAATGTGAGCTTTATGTTACATTTGAATAATAAGCCCCTTATGGGAAGAACAACTGATTGATTTTCACATTCTGTTGATATTTGTCCGCCTCTCTCCACCCCTTGGTGTCCCTGCTGAGTAATACTAGGCTCCTGTAGTAGTCCACTGACCACAAATATTCAGCTAACAGTGGTCTGATGAAGGGCTAGAGCATGACTAACACAAACTGGGGAAAACATGAGCTATAGTTGAACTGCTCTCCTAGGGTGGACATATCTAATAGCATGTCATGTAATTGTGCACTTCATCTAAATTGCACAGGAATAACACAAAAAAGTAAAGTCAACTAAACTTAAAGTAATTAAGTGAATTACACATCCTTTCTTTACTCAACCTGACAGTCTCAGTATGTGTGTGTGTGTGTGTGTGTGTGTGTGTGTGTGAATCTCAGGTGAGATGGAAACTTAAACTTCTTAGTTTAGTCAAAAATTCTGATTTTTACACACATTTCTGGATTGTAGATACAGATTTTGTGCCTCAGTTTTCAGACTTTTTATCATCACACAATCACACCTTCAATCTACTCCTCTTGGGTTCCCAGGTATGGATGGCTGTTTCATTGCACAGTCAGGATCTCCAGATGTTCGGGTGAATGCTTAGAGCGAGGGTTGTGAGTCTTATCCACTAAGGATCGACATATCTGTATCAGTCAAGTAGAAGTACATCTGAGTCTTCTGTTGATCTCCGTCTTCAAACAATTGACTTATTAAATGAGATGTGCTCCTGCTAAAATGGAATGGAAACCTGCAACCAAACTGACTCTATTATAATAAAAATAAATAAATTATAAATAAAAAAAACCCACATCCTTACCTTCCTAACCATGTTTCTTACCTTCTTTTGCAGGTGTTGTGTTGTGTCAAGATTGTTGTTGGAGTCAGGTATCAGTGAGAAGTGTTCATCAGGTGTAGTTAGGTAGCAGTGACGGTGTTGATCAGGTGTACTGAGCTACAGTATCATAGGCGATTGGTGGATATTGACTT
>JBBMFX010082667.1:0-10200 GCA_037832545.1 Rhabdalestes septentrionalis
ACACACACACACACACACACACACACACACAGACACACACACACACACACACACACACACACACACACACACACAAAGAAAGGTGCTCACAAGCTCAGCACAGCTCATGCCTCCATGCCTCAGCCCAGAGAGGCATTATAATTGGCATTCGGCACAACTGTCAAAACTGGGGGGAAAGTTCTCGTGGTGTTTACTGAAATCACGAAGAGGAAGTGATTGATGGAGAGCCAGAGAGACAGACAGATTGTTGGCTATTGGCTAGGCCAACAAATGCAAATAGAAAACAAAACAAAGAATCCTCTCTGCCCCCAACAGCTCCTGAAGAGCGTTACAGGGTGTTTTTTAGATCAGTTTCTATGAACCAGGCTCATTTGTGTTAAATCGAAGTTGGTTTATTGTCATTTCAGACAAACATACAGTGAAATAATGCACCGCACCCCCAGAACCAAGACAAAGAATGAAAACAGAAACACCAGAAGACTTTGTATGCGCATGCAGGACAGGACTACACAGAGTGCAAAGGGAGCAAAGAGAAAGAGTATGCAAGAAAAACGCAGCAATTCAGTTCTAGAAGAAAAGAGAAAATAGAGCACAAATGGCAATAGTACAAGTATGAATGAAAAGCATGAGGACAGTATGTTCTAGCACAATGTGGAAAACAATTGCTTATATTAAATATATACTTGCACAAGTAGTAGCAGCAACAGGATAGAGAGTGCAGTGTATAATGAAGTGAGTTTTTTTAATGTATCACCAGTCATTTTGCATTTGTGTCATGCTCAGTGATCCCGAAAGGGAACCAGTTGCATATGACCTCAGGGCTTTCAGGTTTCTCGATGTAAGTGAAATTAAAAGGGCACTTAGTTCTCTTCAGGATCCTCTGTAGCTCTTAGTAGATCCCAGACCACCAGTTCAACTCTTGACTGATGAAGCCTGTAATGGTAAATGTCTTTTACCATTTGATTTGATTATACTGTTGTATTGTGCTGTCTGAATGGTGCATGTGCCCTGTGGTGGGAGTCCTTCCCTCCACCCATTTAACCCTGGGAAGTCAAGTGAGTGTGACCATTATGCTGTCTATCCATATTTCATACATTTATGAAATTATTAAGACATATGTAACGATCTTTTGTATTGCATTAGACTATGGATAGGCATTTCATTTTATTATTTTGGTTTTATTAGGCTGTATATTCCATATTTCATTGTTTTGCCAATGTTTTATAACAGCATTATATTTCTTTAATAGATTTGACCATTGTTGAGGTGTTTAATGCATCACAACTGTCTGGTATAAGCCTTTAATCTCAGAGAAATCCTTCACATGGCTTCTCGAGGTGTGATGCCAGAGCAGCAGACTCCTCAAGAGATCACACCTTTGGCGTTTGTTTTACCTGCTCGGTGCTGGACGACTGTGGCTGTGTGTGTAAACCCCCCAGACTCTTTAGTCGTAAAGTGCATAGCAGATTTGGGACGTTTTGTTTTTTTTCCACAATGGCACAAATCAATCAGAACACAAAACATATCCACAGACTAGACATACTTAGAGCCCAGCAGGGGTTTGGTTCATTTTTGGGTCCATTTAGAGGGGTGGAGATCCTTTGAAAATGTTCACACTTGCAAAGAAAAGCTTGAACTGCTGCTCTGAGACCACCTGAAATGCTGAAACAGACCAAGTCTGAAAATATCTCAGGTTACCCAGTGAGCTACTGTCAGATGCAGGCAGAGGAGTTTGGTCTGATGGCAGTCAGGTTCACACTGTCTTTTCTTTGTCTCACCAGAAATATATAAAACAAATAATACAGAAGTTCTTTTTTCTGTCTCATTAGTATCTCAGTTTTCTTCTATTTGAAACTCAAACGGTGATTAGACTGAGATTGGAGGAAGATCTTTTTCAGAAACTGAATTTATGAAGAGTGAAAAAATGGACAGAATCCTATATTGAGGTAAAACCGAGGCCATGTCTAGGAGAACCAGCCTGGACAAAGAAGAGATTTGAGTCAGGTTGCAGTTCTGAAATGTTTCAGGCCAATACATTTTGTTTTAGGATTCAGATAATATTGTACTGAGTTACCAATTCAGACAGAATTGTATTGGGAGTTGTAATGAATGGTGGAGAGAGGACTCAAGTGCAGAAAAAAAGTTTAGTCCAAGGGAACAATGGGCCTATAATCGCTACACCAAATTTGTTCAAGTTCAATCCAATTTTGGTCCTGTCAGATTTGTTCCCTGTTGTGTTGCACTACTTTCAGGTCAGACAGAATTATGTTGAGCTACAGTTGAATTTCTGACATCATTTTTTGGGCTACAGTCCAATTCAGACAATATTGTGTTGGGCTACAGTTGTGTTTAGACAGCATTTTCTCCTGAAGCTGTCAGGCTCAGTCGGCATCGTGGTGCTCTGGGTCGGGTGGGGTCAGACGCAGGCGGGGAAGTTTCTTGGTCTTTATGTGAGTTCAGTTCAAGATTTCAGGCCTGATTAAACTCCAGGACCGACGAACAGAGGGAGCGGCGGGTGTAAATGAGCTTTTCCCCCAGCGGTGAGGCATCCTCTGGTGGCCCAGCTGAGCTGCTGCACAGGCAGCGATCACATGCTTCCGTCAGACACACCGTGACATCAGACTAATCAGCTCCAGCAGTCTGACACACACACACACACACACACACACACACACACACACACTCATTCACACACACACTGAAGCAGCGGGACGCGTGTGTTTGCGCGTGTGTTTACGGAAGATAGCTGGGACGCGAGATACGGGGGAAAGTTTGACGGAGTCAAAGGAGAAGAGAGGAGTTTGAGAGATTGACGGAGAGATGCGGAGTGACAGATAGAAGGCGAAAGAGTCTGCCCTCTGAAAGCAGATGTAGGAGTAGATACAGACAGAGGGATGGAAAGCGAAGGAAGAAAATGAGGGGCTGAAAGAGAGGCTGGGATAAAGACGGAGGGGCTCCCTGTGATGGAGAGGAGAGCGAGAGAAGAGGGGAGGAGGAGGAGGAGGGCGAAGGCTCAGAGAGCGAGGGAAGGAGCGGAGAGATGTGTACAGACCTAATGAGCTCTTGCTCTGTAGTGGCTGCACACACACATAAACACACACACAAACACATACACACACACTCACACACCTTTCCCACTTCCTGAGCAAGTGACAATTTTGGTTGGAGCCCATATGTCACTTCCTGTTTATGAGGGCACATTTTTCTCATTTGAGGGCGACTGACTGTGTGACACACACACACACACACACACACACACACACACACACACACACACACACACACACACAGGGGGACAAGTGGCGTTTGAGGACATTTACTTCACAAATAGGACTGAAGATGAAACTCTCAGCACCCCCCCACCCCCATCATTCTCTCCTTGTTCTCTCTCTTCTCTTTTATTTCTCATTTTTTCACATCTATCTGTCTTATTTCCTCTTTCTCTCATTCTCTCTGTCTCCCCTTTCTGTCAGTCTCTCTTTCTCATATTTGTGTTGATGTGTGTTTGTGTGTGGAATTGTTTAAACAGTCTACGAATGATGCACTGATTGAGATGCATTTTTCAATTTTATTGTACTTGTGACAATGACAAATAAAGATCTATCAATTAATCAACCAATCAATCAATCAATCAATCCTTCTAATTCTTTTCTCTCACTTTCTAGCTTTCTCTCTTTCTCTCTCTCTCTCACTCATCTTTTATTCTCTCCTTATCTCCCTCCACACTCTCTTTCTCTTTCTTTTTCTCTGATTTCTGAATGCAGCGATTTCAGTGTAAGATGCAACACAAATCCTAATATGAATCTAAGCACAGATCACAGAACTGTCCATAAAACTGCACTTCATGAATCACTGACCTGGTCCCATCATGTGTATTCTGGATTATAAAAAAGTTTTACATTTCGTAAGCCATTTCCGGAGTCTGAGACGCATTCGAGTCACATGGTGTAGCTGTGTACATCCATTGATCTCCCCAAGACACATTCGACAACCAAAACCCCTCCAGGACCGTCAGAGCGCCCCCTGCTGTTCTGCTTATTGGAGAAACCTCCATGTGGCATGTAATACAGCATCACTGCTCTTTCAGTTTAAATCCTGACGTTAAATGCCAGCTTAGGATCCAGTTTAGTTAAACTTTGTTTGTTGTTTTCTACCATCTCTCTACAGAACACACAGTCCATGGCAATGCAGCAGAAGGCTGATTACTCTCACTAGCCTCTCATGATATACACTGACTGTCATTTAAAACTGTGCTTTTCATTTAAACCGGACTGTGCAATCAATTGTGATTTGCTGTATATGAGCTGATATGCATATTCGCCACACAGTGATCAGATTTCGGTGTGGTTGAGACGTGCTTGACTATTAAGTGTAAATGGATGTGGGCTAAATCTGATCAATACACAATCCAGCTAGTGTTCATAAGGTATGTTTTGTCACTGTTGCAGGAACATTGAAACATGGTAAAGAAACCAGGTGTAAACAGGCCAGTGAGTTTCCAATTTAAACGCAATGCCAGTTTCTAATCTGCTTGTTTTTGATTAGTTATGGCACCACAGTTCAGCCTGATAGTGCAGATTTTTGTGCTGTAAACTTGTTAGTTTGAATCAGACTGTTGTTCCCACCACTTCAGCGAAATGCATGTGGAGCCTGGAGAGACAGACTGTCAGACTGTGCATCTGCTCTAGCAGTCAAAAGTTTCTGCACACACTGAGCTTTTCTACGCTTCCATGTCGCTCAATTAATATTTACAAAAAATACATTCAGTATTCTTTGCTAACAAACAAATGTACAGTATGTTCACCATTTGAGTGCCCTTATGAGTGAGAAAATATCATTTTTGTATTAATCACCTTTAAAAAGCCACCTAATATAATTATAATGTGGGTCATCAGACACGTGTTGGATATTTAAAGAGCTATTATGTGTTAAAACAGTAACAAGTGCATTTAAAGTTAAAGGACAGTCTAGAGTTTATCACTGCATCACCAACAACCAGTAAATAGGATGTCAGTCATGAAGTGTTACAGATTTTTTTTCATCTTCTAAAGGAAACTGGTTCCATTTGACATATTTTCATTTGTAGTTGTTTACTCAATAACACTTCAGTGTTTGACAAGAACAAAAATCTAATAAAAATGTATGAAATAAATGGATAAGTGGTAAAACAACTGGTGTACAAAAAACATTTGCCTGGCCTTTTTAAGAGGCTCTCCCACCCTTTGGTATGCTTTTTTCATCTGTTGACGAAGAGGGGAAGGGAATGGAGGGTGATAATGAAGATTTGTTAATTATTTATTTATAAAAACGATGTGCTTATTACATTTCCTGTGTGATTCTGTGGTCTCCAGTGGAGCCTGATTTCAGGACAGGAAGCCCTTTGTTATTCCCGTTTTGTCGTTTTGTCTCTGTCATATTTATGGCAGGTATGAAGATTTTGCTTTTGTGTACGTCAACAGTTTTTTTAAACAGTTTTTAGAAGCTGAGAGGAGTTGTTTGCAGACTGCTGTGAACAGGTGTCATGGTGTTACACTATGTAGAGGTTGGGTTAACATGGTATAGGGCTCTTACACCATGGTATAGGGCTCTTACACGCTAAGCTGGTGAGGCCCTTTACCCTGTGTTGTTTGGTATGATCAATAAATCTGTTTGGTAAGATTTTTAAATAACTTTTAAATAACTACCAATCCTAGTGATGGTCAGGCGTTTTAATGACTCACACCCAACCGACTCATCATGAGAGCCAACTTGCCATACCTGCGCTACAAAAATATTAACGCTAATCAACAACCTGGACTTGACTTAACCCACAATGTTTCTGTAGGTTTTCAATAACTCCATCCAAACTGAGCCCCATGATTGTAATCACACAATTTCTGTTCATAAACTAACTATACAACACTAAAACTGAGGACAGTTAGAAAAAGAGAGATGTTTTTCACAGTTTGTTATAGTTTATAAAGCAACAAGTGCTGCTAGTTACCTAGCAAGAAGCTAGCTAGCTCGGTTAGCCCATTTAGACCATATCTTAAGTTTTCTGGGAGAAAAATGCATCTGAAGGACAGTAAAGTGTGACAAGTCAAGTTAGCCAGACAGTTTTCCACTGAATGGAGGTTTTCTCTGCATCCCCAGTTTTTGTCCATGCACTGTGGTATGAAAAATGTGTTTATTTTTTATCCTTGAGAGTCGGTTTGATACTCCTCTCTGGAGAAACTCAGCACGTCAGACTTGTTCACCATGGTGGTGAATGGAACCAGGTGTCTACCACTAAAAGTTCCTACTCAGAATTTAAAAAGAGTTCAAGTTGGAGGTGCACCAACTATTGTGGCAGGAGGTTTTGCACGTATCTTGGCCCTTCACTTTTCTTGAAGCTGCACAATGTGGGTGGATTTCCGCGGAGTGCTGACGAAGTCAAATTTAACTGCTAAACTTGATAGCATTCCAAAAGGGAATAGATTAAAAACCTATTTGTCTTCGGTAATTGAATTCCTAGAGCTGGGGTCCTTCAATGTACCTCCCATCACTAAATTAAAGCCTTGTTAATTTGTCCATCATCAGAAAATCTGCAGTAAACAGGCATTTGTGCATCTCCAAACCCATTTGTGCTTTAGTGGAGTTGCGAAGAAAAGTGCACACTGGATTTTATCACAGCTATGACCCGATCTTACACATCTGCCACCAGACGCCCCGTGCGGTTTGCCTCTTTGTCACTTGATACTGGTATTAGATCTGCAATCTGGCAATTCATTTGTTACATAAGAGGCCTGGAGCTTCACAGCTGTGGCTTTTAGGAGGAAAGACTGCAAAGTGTCCGGTCTGCGCATGGTGAAGCGATTCAAAGCTGTCCTTAAGACTTTGCCACAAAACACACACTCAATTGCTACAGAAATCTTTAGCTTTGTGCAGAAAAAAGTGCTTAGTCTGGTTGAGACCCTGAACTTTCCGTGGCCTGTAGGTGGGGAGGTTCATCACGCACTTGTCAAAATGAATTTCTCTGTTTGATGTGGTATCTGTCTTTGCTTCAAAACCCCGGGGCCATGTCACGACCCCATGTGCCACGTGTTACTATACAAACATGTAAAAAAGGGGAGAGTGTGTTTGACTCAAATGACCCCTGTATGCGTGGAATAGAGGAGGGAGACAAAAACAATTCAGCATTAAAGAAGTCCTGGAGTTTCACTTATTCAGTTATAGAAACAGAGTAGATTCTACACACTGAAGGGTTTTATTCAGGCTTGTGTGGATGTGCTGTAGCTCCTCTGGCAACAGCTGTAAAAGAGTTAAAGTGGCATCGATTGCCAGTGAGATGCTTAGTTCCCATAATGCTCAAAATAAATAGAAAATAGGTAGACAAGTGCAAAATCAAATAAGGCAAACCAAAGACTGTGATCGAATTATTGTAAACATAAGAAAAATGTATGCTTTTGAAATCAGGAACCTGACTTTTTATCTGCTAGATGCACATATTTAAATTCTTTGAGAAAAAAAAAGGATAAAATGCATGGCCTTTAATATCATCCTCAAAGTGGCACTGATGTCGATACTGTGACAAACAGGCACATGTGGGATTCAGGGGTGATTCATCCATTTAAGTAGTTGATTTCATTTTATATTAAGAAAACATTTATTTTCTCTTTTTTTCCTTTAAATTTGGTGTTTTAATGTTTTCTTACGTACTTTGTATATGTTGTCCCTCACCATCCTTAGACTTGAGAGCTATAGACACTACATTGGTCTAAATATAATTTAATATAGTACATATCGTCGTGTCAAAACGACTATTTTTCAGGTAACTCAAAAAAATGATATATATATATATACTAAATATATGAATACTGTGTCATCAAAACTGCTTTAACTATTTTCAACACTATTTATTTGTTAATCATGTCTACATTTTCCAAACCTACATTGAGAAAATTGGAGTTACGAGGTTTCTGCCTGACAGCGACGATATATAATTTACAACATAATATATATTATTAGGGAATTTTGAAATGCTAGGTGTCCCTAAATTTGTTTGTGTGTGTTTGTATGTGTGTGTGTGTGTGTGTGTGTGTGAGAAAGAGAGAGAGAGAGAGAGAGTGTGCACATATGAGTGCACATTAATGGTTTAAAATAGAAACCTAAATGTCAGATTGCAACTGCTTTACATTTCGTGCAATTTTTGAACAGTTTCCTTCATGGCAAGATTGCTATATACAAAACCTTTGTAATGTATGGTAGCTTAGCAACCTGGAGACAGAGCTGAGTGTAGGCAGACAGAGTTGTGAACAAACCCGGGTCCTGTCAGAGTGAACTTCTCTTATTATTCATGAGCACAGCAAGTGTGAATTGCACTGATCATGGAACCAAAAGAGTTATCTGAAGTTGGCACAATGGTATAAAAAGACTAAAAATGAAGCAGATATAAAAAAAAAAAGTTTTTTTTCTCGCTCTGTTAGAGCGGCTGCGTTTCAGTGGGAGTTAATGGTGAGTCTGTACAGTGACATAATCAGTGGTCAAAGTGTCTTTGTGAGTCAAAGCTACTTTGACCCTTGACCTCCACCAGACTCTGTCGGTAATGGTTTTTCTAAATACCATTTCTGTGATTGTAGCTTAGCTAGGACCACTCCACTATATGACCCCCAGTCCAAGTTATAATAATTCAGACCCTTTCAAAGCAGGATTGCCATTCAGGTAAGCTTCACAAAGTCTTGCTATAAAGCTCTTGGTGCTGAAAATAATAACATTATATGCCTAACACAGCAATCATAAAAAGATAAACAATAAAAACAGATTCCCAGCTGCCACTGTAAATACCCTGTATTTATTATACACTGTATTTTTCTGATCCTGTTGCTGCTATTTTTTATTGCATTCCACTTTAGAATTTGATCTGCATCTGTTTCTTGTAGTAATTAAAGTCTAAAAACAATAAAAATTAAGTTAATTAATTTACTGTAACAGCTAAATCTTTACTAGGGTCATTTGTACCCGCAGCCACAGGGAAGGAACTCACCCTAGGCGGGATGCCATCCCACCAAACAAACACACACACACACACACACACACACACACACACACACACACACGGTTGATTTAGAATCCCCAGTTCGTCTGATGCTCATTTCTTTGGACTGTGGGAGAAACCCAGAGATCCCGGAGGAAACCCACACCACCACCAGGAGTACATGCAGACTCCACATACACACACACACACAAGACCAGAACCCATATTCAAACCCCAACCCTGGAGGTGTGAGGCCACTGTAGGGCCCCCTATGAACTCAATTGACCTAAAAATGCGGTCTTATATGTTTAAGGACCCAGAAGGAATTGAGATCTCGCCACAATTGGAGAAGCATGACAAGTCAAATCACTCAAATGCCATTTGCCAGCAGTGTCTATACAAAGGCTTTGAAACTGTGACAGATATAGATCAGAGCAACATTATGAGACTGATCCGTTGAGAGTGATTTATATCTCCCTAATTGGTTCAGTTCATTTGAGCAACTGCAGTGTTAACTGAACTGTCCTGTAGAGCTTTCCTAAGTGGTGTTGATCATGTAAATCTGAAGAGGCACCCAGGAGTCTTTCAAAAGCTTGTAGCTATTATTTTTGTTACTCATACTGAGTCACTGACAGTGACTGGGAGTCTGACAGACTCACTGATGACCACTGCTGAAACTAGGCAAGCATTAGAAGGCGCTATATAGAATTAAATGGCTCCATCATATGCCACCAACCTTAACAATATAAGCCAACTAGCTAATGGAAGAAGGCAGAAGTACATTAAGGGCGTTATGATAAGAATCGCCCTGGACAGGCTGCCAGTCCATCGCAGGACAGATGCACAAACAAACACACGCAGTCACACGAAGAATCAAGGCCAAGAATCCAATTACATTAACGCACATGGAATTCACGACCACATTATTCGTTGTCCTGTACACTTTTCTTCCCTTTCATTCGTTCTTGCCTTTCAACTGATGAAATATATGAAAGCTCCCGTTCCATGATTTCGTATCGTCTTTACACTCTTTTTTCTAACTCAGGAACAGGAGCAGGAGCAGGTTAAAACACAAGGATACTTATCTCTTTTTACACACACATCTCAGTGCCCATCTGTGTGTGTGTGTGTGTGTGTGTGTGTGTGTGTCTGTGTGTCTGTGTGTGTGTGTTCCTCTGGAAATCTGTCACTGTAATTGCTGTAATAAA
>JBBMFX010082678.1:0-10200 GCA_037832545.1 Rhabdalestes septentrionalis
TGTGTGTGTGTGTGTGTGTGTGTGTGTGTGTGTGTGTGTGTGTGTGTGTGTGTGTGTGTGTGTGTGTGTGTCTGTCTCAGTGGACACAGTTATTCATGGCATGCAGCAAGTCTCTTCTCCCCCAGTCTCGTCTCAGTCTGTGTGTGGGGAGCCTCTCGAATGTCCGAAAGCTGTGAGACAAGCACTCAATCTTTTTTCAAATGCTATTACACTGCCACCACAGCAGGGGGCGAGAGCAAGCCTAAGGGTGGGCAATAGAATTTTGGCTTCTCATTTTATGTTGTAATGCCCCTCTCAGAGTCTATTATGTATGTTGGCACACCTGCATAGATTTTAACAGGCGTTTAGACCAGTTGACCTATCTATACTCCGCCCAAAAATGTGTAGTTCCACTGTTTGTTCCCCCCAGCCGCTCATTATAACTGTCCAGGAAAACTGTGGGGGCGGAGCCTGGAAAGGTCCATTTTAGACAGTCTGTAAGCTACATAGTAACACGTATCTGATTGGATGGCAGCTCATTAATGCATCATCTTGTTTGTTTTTTATTGTCTTGTTTTGATGGCACTTAAATTGTGTCAGCAAGTATAAAAATGTCGTTTTATTATCTTTAATAAATATGCTACTCCATCAAATTTGAGATATGATATAGAAAAAAAGCATCTCGATATTGTAAAATGTATTGTGATATTTGGGCCGTATCGCCCACCCTTAAGCGAGCGGGACTCCAGAGCCCTCTGTGTTTGTTGCCACAGCCAAAATACAACCAAGGGACCACTTAAGGAATGAGAGACACGCTGGATCTGTAGGAACCGTCTAAAACAATCCTTTTGTTGGTTTTACTTTAAACTCAAAGCCTTACTGAACATGAAAGGGTGTTTGTTTGTATGGATGCTGCCTTTGGTGTTTTCTGTGCTTTAGGACAAGTTGGTGGGAGCAAGTTCTTTTCCAAAAACTATCAGACACTTCTCTTGCTTGGCTGCTCTTTTTGTCTATTTTTCCCTTTTTCCCTTTCGCTTTAATCCTGTAGGGTCACTAAAATAAGAATCTTACACACAAACTCGATTTTCTTTTAAAGAGGACGTTAGAGTGGCATTACACCAGACTGCCACATGTTGACTGTGCGTATACTCACATAGACCTGATATAACTCTATTAATCTGCTTTATGAAATAATACCGAACGTATAAATCCTCGACAGGATGGTGATGCATGCGCCCCCTTTTCCACCACTGGAGTGACTATATCCAAAGCAGATAATGCCTCCTATCGCATTATTGTATCCACTGCGTATAGCATGCCTCTACTTATATATGATATGCTAGGGTGCGAGTCTGGCGTAAAGAAGCCAGAAGAGCCTCACGCGTTGTCGGTAAGGGAGTTACGCTGTAATTTTGAAGGGCTGTCCAGCTACACTCACAGATTTTTATAGGAACCCTGTATACGCTTTAGATATTTTTCTATTAGCGGAGTTTTTAAAACATGCACTTAATCATCCATGTTTATGTAACAAAGCCATGCCTTTCATGCCTTTAAACCATCCTGTACTAACACACCATCTCTCTCTCCCTCTGTCTCTCTCTCTCTCTCTCATCCCTCCATCCGCTGTGCCTCTGGTTGATGTTGATGATCTTTAATGCACAACAGTAGCAGAGTTTAAATCAGGTTTAGTCCAGTTGGAGTCAGTGTAGAGGACAGTCTGGAGATCTCTCTGGTTCAGTTCGGCGGGTTCCTTTAAAGAGTTCTAGAAAATGGGGGGGATTGGCCCTCACAAACCTTAAGTCCGACCAAAAATTATTCCACCTCAATATCTGACCAAACAAGACAACGAATCAATGTAGCCTCCCTAATTCCCTAATCCTTCTCCATAAAACACTTGATATAAAGATTTTAAAAATGTTGTTTTTCCCTTTGTTGATAATCTGTGATGAATTAATTGATAAAAAACATTTAAAATTGACTTGTGATGAAAATGTAACAAATACTACAAATAATAATATTGACAGTGTCGTTTATAATTGACTAATTGTCTGTATTTTGTAATGAAAAAAGAGCACCAACCCCTAGCAGCACCACCATGGCCGCTTGAAAACCACTGGGTTGAAATAGCTTTAATAATGGCATTTTTATTTATCAGAGATAAACCAGAAGGTCATATCCAAGTCGAGAACATTTAAACACCAAATATGGAAACACGATGGAATCTTGACCTCAGATTTAAAAATTGAACCCCAGACTGACGATGACCAGCCGACTGGCCGCTGTTTGTTTTTGTGACTCTGTGAGGTGGTTCAGAAGCTGTGCGAGAGTGAGATCTCCACACTGCTCTAGAAAACAGATTTCTTATTAGTCCCACAGGTGAGAAAGTTGCATTGTTACAGCAGCAGAGTGGAACAAGGGAAAAGAGTAGAAGCAGCAGAACAGTATAATCTAAAGATCTATACAAAATATCTGAGACGCTTTAGTAGGACCTCAGACCCTGAGATGCTCTTTTTTGTTTCCTCCCGATGCCCCTCATGCCTCACTGCCCATATCATTGATGCTTCCAGGTCGTGGAGCGACTCGGACACATTCTGCTCCAACGACCGCAGTATCCTGACGCTTTCTCCTGTGGAAGCCACTCACTGCTGAAGCAGCTCCACCCCTCCTGCCCAAAGAGGAGCTTCTCTGAAACTGGAGCTACTGGACAGGCCCTCTGCGAGTTCTCCTGTTTCTGGAGGCTTCAATCACACGTTTATGCACATTTTAGGCCCCCTTCATCGTTCCTGAGCAAGCCAGCGGTCCGTCTGAAGCCATATTTCCCTTTTTATCACTTGATTTTCGAGGTACGAAAGACCAGAGCAGTGTAGTGTTAGAAAAACTCTCCCAACCTTTGAACAAGGACATCATTCTGAAGGAAAAACCAACACCAGCTACAGCTCCATCAACTCCAAACTTCACCCACCATCAGCCCACAGTTTTGGTTCCTCTCGCCTCACTAAAAGCTTCATTTCTTCTCATAATCATCATTGAATTAACATACTGTTGCTGTTTTTTCCATTAGTTTCTTGTTACTAACCCTGTGTCTTTTTTATTGTGTGTTATTGTTTGCTCTTCCTGAGTGAGGCTGCAGAAGCATGCGGTCCTGCGGCTCCTCAGACTTTGAGGCCTTGTTGAGTTCCTTTGACCAAAAGTCGCCCCCCCCTCAGCACACTGGGGTTGGAGGGGGGCTAAGTGTCACTGGGAAAACCGTTTTAAACGTGCTTTACTCAGCTCTGATTCATGCGAATCTTCTGATATAATAGCCAGTAACCCCAACACACCGCTGCACCGGTGAGGTTCCGTCTGGGGTTTCCTGAAATTGCTGGTTTGAGGTATTTAAAATTGTCACAGTCAGATCAAAACTACATTTTCCACCTTTTGAAAATATCAGCTTCTTTTGTACTGTTAATGCTAAAAGGGAAGTTCCACCGATTTGTCAAAATTCAATGGTAAACACAGTCATCCCGTGAGTTTGGTCTAAAATGGTTCACTGTAGACTCTGGTGGATGTGAATGGAACCAGACGTCTCCAACAAAAGTCCAGCCATTTTATTCTCTATCGTCCCCCAGTGAAGCTCCATGTGAATGTTTATATGGATACAGATGATGTAAAATATTGAATCTGAACTGAATCTCTCTTCTTTGGGGACGATTTTACCTCACAATGCCCTGCATCTATCTCTCCACCTTGAATGGGTTGTTTTAGACCCAAAATCTCTGGTAGAACACTGGTAGAACATCGTCTCAGGTGTCAGGCAGCGCATCCAGAACCATTTGAGGAAATGAGTTTTTAGAGGCTGATGTCTGGTTCCATTTACCTGCACTGAGAACAGCAAACTCATTCTGAACTCTGTCTTAACCACTTAATTTTGGAGGAATTAAAAAAAATTGGTGGCATTCCACTTGACCTTATGAAGTAAACAAAACCTTTTATCTCCAAATGGTTTTAAGAAGGAAAAAGCATCAATAACTTTAACGCGTGCTCTCAAATTTTGGACTGTTTCTATTTCGAATGGTGGAAAAATGGAGAATAGGTTTTGATGTGACTGTGATTAACATATTTATACACACAAGTGTGAAAAATGAGGAATCAGCTCTGGTCATTAAATCCCCATGAGGAATCAGAAAGAATCGCCCCGGGACTCTTTATTGGAGCCGCGTTGGGTGGACAGTGGTACCGAGGTTTTTTTTGTGTTTTTTATTTTGAATGGAAGGAAGTGCTGCCGCAACATTTGCATATCAGACGAGGAATTGTAATTATTTTTTTATCGAGTTTGAATCTCTTCACTGTCTTGCTGTTTGTCGAATCGTTTTCTGGTCGGGCGCACGGTTTCCCCGACAACCTTCTCTCTGCTGTTGGTTATGGTTCATTAGTAAAAGTATAAATATATTTTTCTGTGCTCGGGCGGGTGTTCGCTGTAAGAGGCGCCGCAGTCAGTGCGTCTGGTCCTCGGAGAAACATTAGCAATAAGAATCACTCCGGACCACCCGTGACGTCAGTCCGTTTTGTGTTTTATTTCCAACAAAAACAGAAGTCTGTCGCTGTGACTGTACTCTCCTGACAGTGGAAGTGTTGAATTGCTGATGTTTATGAAAATTCTATTTCCAAAATAAACACGTTTTTAAAAAACTAAAGAGGTCTGTTTGATTTTGAACCCGCTACTCTAACGAAGCAAGGCTAAAAGCGACCTGCAAATGTAAATAATTAGACATTAATTACCCTCTGCATTAAGAGCCTTTGCAGGGCTCTTCAGACTTTAGATACTTTAAGGGCCAGATCAGTGAAATTTATCGATCATTCATGCGAGACTCCACCCTGGGAGAACCTCCTTTGACCTGCTGGCCAGGACTTAGTGTAAAACTGAATCAAAGACATGGACTCAGCTCATTTATTAGCTTTATTTTTTTATTTTTTTTAATGAAGCACATCAGTTTCTTTTATCAAATCAGTAAAAGTGAATATTGTGGTACACCGTCTACTGTGAAAATCTCTTGGTACTTTTGCAATATCATACAACCCTAAAGAGCTTTCAATTTATGGAATGATGCACAAAACATCTTTAGAATTTACACAATAAATACAGCACCCAGACAAACTAAGTCCCAAATATGTCTATGTTTAGGGAAAAGAAATGAAAACTTCAAATTAGATTTGGGTGAACCTTTCCTTTCTGAAAAGTTCAGACCCTACTATAAAAATGAGCCCAGAGCAGAGCTGCACATTTCACATGGAATAAAAAAGGCACAAGATGAAAACTAAATCAGTCAATAAGTGCCAATTGATGCTACACATGGTAACCAGTAGTATTAATTCTGGGCTCAGAACCCCTCAGTCGCACAAACTACAGTTATTCACCATCAACACTTCTGGGGGTCTTTGGTGATTCCTCGGCTCCGGCACGTCTGATGGGAGGATTCGTACCAGTGGGGCTGCACAACTTATCACTTAGTAACCGTTATCACAGTATCCACATTAGTAATCCTTCTAATCAATCAAAACATTGCTTCTAGGAAGTTTATGGCCTTTTAATTCAATTCTGTGACCATATAAGGAACTTCAAGCTGATTTTTCTCAATGGAAAAAGCGATTGGCACTGTGGACCCTGTGGTGAACAAATAGATACTTTAGTCCTGTATCCATTTTTCCCCTAAATGTCAAAGATGCTCTGAGTTTTAGGGAACAAATATTGGAGCATGTATGTATTTTTATACTGCGACTCTTCCGTGAACTAACTCAGGATACAACGACATTTAGGACGCTCAGCTTTGTTACCCTCCGGGTACAATTTTCACAGATATTTCTGGAAATGCCATTCATTATCTCCATGGAGGGAAAGTGCTTAGACCTGAAGGGAGAACAATGATGCACAGTTGCAGAGGCCTATAGCATCCAGACCAGTCATGATTCAGATCAATGTGGGGTTTTCATGTGATCTAAAGTAAATTACTGAGGCATTTTTACAGTCCTGTACAAAATACGCTTCATATTCAAAAGTAAATTGCCACACACAAAACATAGAAACAGAATGGGGTTTGGCTAGAGGGGTGTAAACCCCCCAGTGTTGATTTGTAGAGTCTCTACTGTGATGCAGCTCCATCCAGAACTCATCCTCACTTCAGTACTTTTAGTGTATACTGTGCAGCCCCTGAGTCCTGATATTAAAAGTAAACTGTTATGTGGAACCACACCTTGGTTACCAGGAGTGTTTGAGCAGGAGAATCACCAAACTGAGCTGCAGGAGCAGAACCTCTTTCTCCAGTCCCTTCTTCAGTCTCAGGACTGTGACTCTGCCTCTGGCTCCTCCTCCAGCTCCACCAGCGCTGCGTGCCGATTGGCCTGCGATCCCTCTTTGAAGAAAACTTTCTTAATCACCCCAGCTTTAGGAGCACGGATGGTGTGCTGGAAGATAATCAGGATGATCAGTGGCATGGCCAGGAGTGTGTAAAGACTAAAGAAAGGGAGGGGAAGATCTCAGTTTACCTCCATTTTCATGGCGATCATCACCATCAGTGGATCTCCCTTCTGGACGGTGTCACCTGCCTTCACCAGGACCTGTGGAACAACAAGATTACTGGGTGTTCTGATGAACCAAGGTCATTGCTAACGTTAAAAGTGTTGGGCGGAGCTAAACTGCTGCAGCCAAAATATGGAGATGTATTTAAATGTATTTTGAGACATCACAAAAATGGGGTGCTTTCTTGGGCAGCAAATTTCATTAACAAAGTTTCTGGAGGTACATTTGAAAAGAACAGGAGGGTTGAGATACATTTGAGATGGGCACCTTGTAGCCCCAGTTCCAAAACCAAAGAAGGAATTTCACACACTACACATTACAGAAATCAGTAAGTGTAAATGCTGAACAATTAATGTGAAGAAGGAAACAGAACGAAGAGAGTACCTTCTCGATAGTGCCAGTCATGGGAGCAATAGCACCATCTTGAGCTCCAGAGCTGCTCACTCCAGCCAGAAACTTGGGCAAAGGCACCTTCACCTCAACACCACCCTCCTACAGACAGGAAAGATACAGGTCACTGACCAGTTCTCCAGGCTTCCTGAAAGACCTTCAAAGACACTCAATTTCAGTCCAGTCCCTGAACATGACAAGTTTCAGAGGAATGTTTTTTGTGTGTTAAGACACATTGACCTACATATGAATCATTCTAGCAGAACAAAGAGCATCTAACTGAAGTCCTGAAACAGTAAAGAACCAGGAGCAGATGATTCCAGATGATCAGGCGATGATCAGTATACTGGTGGTGCTGAATGCTGAGTGGTTGGAACTCCTTGTATCTTAAGGCTCTTTGCAGCCTGTCAATAAAACCTTTGTTCACATTTCTTTCATTTAATCTCCTCAGTGTGACAAAGTTCAGACAGTCTGAGAGAAAAGAGAATTTTGCGGTAATAAGTGGGGTTCAAAGCAAATATGAAAAAATGTGGGCAAGGCACTGTAGATCACTGCAGACTATAAGAGCATTACAGGGCACTTTAAAAATAAAACAACAACAAACAACTGCCCCCTACTGTCACTGTAATTAATTTAAAATGTCAGTGGAAGTCATATCGCCTCCTTTGTTTCCTGTAGTCTGTCAGTCATGAGTTCAATGTTCAGGTTCAAGAGTGTAAAAGATTCTGAGTGAACAAAACCCACCATGGAGAAAAGGTGGACCGTGTTGTCAAGTATGACCAGTTTGGGTCGAGACAGAACTCCGTTCACGCAGCAGAGCAGGTACGTGGCTCCACCCTCCTTCTGCAGTTCACCAGAGACATGGAACACCTGGTCTCCAATCTGACTCAAACAGACACACACACACACACACACACACACACACACACACAGCAAACAAAATTATATTTTATATTTATATTTTTTATCCCTGAACCAGACAGTGAAGAGCAGCAATGATGTTTCAATACAGAATCATTACTATATTGGAAATTACAATTTATTGACTGTTACTTTTATATTTTTCCTTATTTTACACCCCACGGCCACCTCATATGTGCTCCATATAAAACAGTTGGCAAACTGGCTCAATAAATGATATTCATTCCTGTATAAAATTATTATTATTAAAATAACATACCTCCATACTGTATGTCCCATCTTGGTTGTATGTAACAGCAACTGCCACTTCTGTGAAAAAATCAGATTCCATCATTAATATTATTTCTGTAGCCTGGGCTCGGGAAAATCATTTTGGCTGATTAGTATCCTCTCGCACGTTACAGCTCATCTATAATGCAGGGGGACGAGCTATTTCAGGAGGACCGGCTCCTGCTCTTGGCATGTGGAGGAATAGCGGGTTGTATTTTAATCAGTGTAATCGATCATATGTGCGTTAAAGGAGACGATCACAGCGCCGGATGCTCGTTTTAAATCTGCGGCCCAGAAGAACCGCAGCAGAGCTCGTTTCCCGCAGACATCACGGGTTACAGAAGGCGGACCATGACGCCATTCCATTAACTGATTAATTTATCACAATCCGGAGGACCAGCCATGCAGCTCAATCAGTCTTTAATGTAGAATTACATCTCATACCATTATACTGATGCCTGCCAGACACACACACTCACACACACTAAATAACAAATACAAAAATATACACACACAGAGTACTGGGGGAAAAAATAAGAGCCTGCTGCAATTTATTTTGAAATCAGCATTTCTGTGAGTGTGAAACCATGCCAGTGTCAGTTAAATTCCTACACAGGAATCTCATTCTGCTTTATGAGGTACTGTCAGTGATCACCTTAATCACATCTTATTTAATGAGGAAAAGAATAAACCCACTGCTGTAATCAACAGTCTCCTCTCGCAGTGTGACCAGTTGTATGGTAAAACACTACTAGAAGTTTGTCAAAGATGATTATTGCCAATTTGTTTAAGAGTGAACAAGAGATTTGTTCTCTTTTAATCATTTTATTTGGCAATGAGGAGAAATATTGTCAGCAGTTCTTAAAAACTAAGGCAAAGCTGTTCAGTTCAATACTTGCTGCTATAAAAGAGAACACCTGAGAAACTCAACATTGGTCTAATTTTTTCTGGAGCTGTAAATATGTACACAGATATGTACATATATATACATACACACACACACACTTTAGGGGAGTCACGTGATTAGTGAATACTAGTGGGAACCTCTGGCCTAGTTCTGTAGCTCACAGTTTAAGCTATGGTCTCAAAAGGTTATGGGATCAAACCAGAGTCTTTCACTTCATGTCTTGCATGTCACACTTCAACTGAAAGTAATATTTCTTAAATAAGCCGAGTAGCTCACTGGCTTTAGCTGTGGTCTCAAGATCAGTAGGTTGTAGGATCTAGGCAGTTTCATACATTTATTGTATGTCACACTTCATCTGAAAGTCTAATGTCCAAAATTAAGTGGCACATCTTGCCTGGCTCCATAGTTCACGCTTTTATACCGTGGGCTCAAAACTAGAAGGTCATGGGATCAAATCTAAATTGTCTACTTTACATCTTGCATGTCACATTCGCCTGAAAGGAAAATATCATTAAAAATTTGTTTCGGTTGCAGTGGCTATAAGGTGGTCATGTGGTCTCATCTGGTTTTTGCATCGTGTATGGCATATTTTATCTGAAATTAAATGAATTGATATATGTGAGATCCTATGGCACAGTGGGAAGAGTGCTGCCTCCAAGATATTTGCAGGTTCTAATCAGAGCCTTCAGCTTTAGGTCTTGAACATCAGATCTCATTTCCAAAACAAAAGGCATCCTGTGGCCCAGTTGTAAGAGCAATCAACAGTAAGAGACTCAGGATCATAAACAGAAGGATCTTTTCTGATTCTGGAGGAAACTGTTGATAGATTGTTGAACCATCTGCAGCTATCAGGTTTATAAGAGCGGTTTGGTGCTCTGGCTGGGCCTTTGTCTTATTGTTAACAGAACAAGAAGGGTTTGATGGACTGAACAGAACAACGACTGGGTGATTATAGTGTTATTTTCATTAGAACATTTTCTGCCACAGCTTTGTTGCAGCTGGTGGATCATCAGTGATGTTCTGAAGACTCCTATTTGTAAACCTGTTTCTCTAACAGCATTCTGGCTTTTTGTCAGAAAATGTTGGTTTGCCTTAAAATCGTCCACACACACACACACACACACACACACACACACACACACACACACACACACACACACACACCCACACACACACACAC
>JBBMFX010082738.1:0-10199 GCA_037832545.1 Rhabdalestes septentrionalis
CATGCTCTCCTCTGGCATTTTTAACAGGAAACGTCCTGCTCAGTGTTTTACAAATGAACTGTATCCAGAGGAAACTGAACAGAACTGAATACAGTATTTCTAATACAGTCCTTATACAATCCTGTTGCAGTCCTAATGTAGTTTGTTGTTGTTCTAATGCAGTTGAAGCCCAGTTCTTATTACAGTTTTAACACAGTTGTAATACAGGTATGACATTTTAATACTTAACTGCAGTTCCATATTAAGTTTATTGATGCTCTGAAACAATTCAAATACAATTCTTACACAGTTCTAATCAGGGGTGCTGGAACCACTATATTGGGGGAGCATGTCCCCCACACTCTTCAAAATCATGTGTTTCTTCCCCCCACTTTTTGTTTCAAAGACAACGGACAGATTCTGCACACATGCAGCCCCGCCTTTTCCCCACGCACACCAAAACCCCGCTCCCCAAAAGGACCGAGACTTTGCACTCGTGCAGAAACTCATCCAACACCCCCAGACGTACATCTTGCACTACTAGTTCTAATATATTTTTCATACAGTTCTAATATAGTTCTAAAACAGTTTTAAAACTGTTCTAATACGGTTTTAAGGCAACTCTCCCTTTCTTTGGCTTAGGTATATTTCTTTATTCTCTTTATTCTTTCTAACTCTAACAAAGTTCTATTGCAGTTCTAATACAGTACTAATGCAGCTCTAATATACTTCTATTGCCATTCTAGCACAGTTCTAATGCATTTTTCTCTCCCCACCTTCCATTTGTCTGCTTCTGGAATTTTCTCTGTTTTCTTTTTTACTCTAAGACCTACCCTCGGCTCCACATACACCCCCATCCCATAAGGTAGGCGTCAGAAAAAAGACAGCATCCTTGTTCCTTGGGGTTTTTGTCATGGGGGAATGGGTGGGGGTGGTAAAAATAATTCTCTCTCTCTCTCTCTCTTTCTCTCTGTCTCTCTCTCTTCCTCTCTCATCTCTCCTGTAGGAACAGCTAGCACTTCCTTCCAATCCCAGTGGGGGCGCTGTGCAGCATCCAGTGTTCCTCACACACTGAGGAGTAAAGTCCTTCATAGACCCTCATCAGCCCTCAGTCTTCATTCAAGTGTTTGAGTCATCTCATTTGAGGAGGCTGGCTCTATTAAGTGTTTGCACACCACAGGTTTTTAGCACATCCATTTATTTAGTAAACTGCAGTATTTTATTGTTTTCATCAGAAATGTGTGTGTTTTACAAGAATAATAAAGTGTGTCAAAACTGGTAGCATTAATCCTGTACTCCACCTGTCAGACCCTCCTGCCTTTTGGGGGTCTTAATCAGGGTAAAGGAGATGCATATGTTACTTTTTGGGACATGGTTAGCAAGTTGCATGTAGCAAATAGCAAGTTCATACAACTCAAAACTCAGAAGTTAATCACAGAATTTTTGAGGTGCAGGAGCAAAAACGGGACATGGTGGTGTTTCACCTGTTGCCATAGAGAAAATTTCAGCATAGAAATAAAAAACTTAACCTGCCCTACTACCACATTTTACTGTCCATCAGGCTCAATATGAAAACTTTTTTCACCCAATAAATTTAACAAATGTCCTCTATTTGGTGAACTTACCTGTCTAGCAGCTCACTAGCTAACTAGCAATGCTAAAGCAAGAATTCACTGGTACACACACATAAATATTTGGCCCAATTTCTAGGATTTATATATTTCAACTGCATATAAATTTCCACACATTTGTTTTACTTAGATTTAACAGAAACAGGCCAGTAATCTCTACGTGCTGCATATTTGTCAGTTACATGTAAATGAAACAATTAAGAATGAGAATAAACCCGATATGATTTGAATAAACAATTTATGCATTTATCATATCATTTTTCAATAAACCTGATGTAAACAATCTGATACATTTTGCCTAAGTGAATCTTTCTTGATCCGAAGCACATCATATTTAAACTATATTCATGTGTTTTAACTGAAAACATAACTAAGATTTGATTCTTTAAATGATTAATACTCTGCCCCTGATCTTTCAATCGATTAGTTGTACTTTAGTGCAACAGGGTGGGGTCTAAGGCATGTGTCAGACTTGGGATTTGCCAATAACTCAAACAGCCGCGGCAGAGAAACAGTTCCAAAAAACAGGTAGAAACATTTATAACAGATAACAATAATGATTATTAATAATGATGTAATAATAATAACTAGACTGGATTTCTGCAAGAAGAGTGTTTGTGTGGTTGCTATAAAGCCAGTATTTGGAGACACTCAAACAGTTTTTTGGCCACAAAAAATAAGTAAAAAACTCAAATTGTTTTACAGCGAAATGAATGGAGCAAGCACATGTAGTACTTAGGATACAAAGACTCTCTCCACTATACACAGGCAACTCTGCTTTCTCTCTCCTCTTTCAGAGGCAACGTAACAGTAAAAATAGAATTTTTTCAGTACTCTGTCCATAACCGATACAATACAAAATCTGAATAATACTACTACTAATTAATAATAATAATAATAATAATAGTAAAAATAAAGTACAGATGAACAATAACATGACTGCATTCCCCTAATAAACTCTCTGATCAAACCGTATCTTCAGTGCTGGGACATTCCGAGCACTGTCCCCCCCTGCAGAGCTCAGTTAATTTAACAGTAGTGATTTTTACAGACCAGGCCACAGGAGATGTGAAATCCCTCCATGCTGAACAAAAAAACTCCAGGAAACACAAATAGAACAAACTTAGCAGTTGAATTTTCCACACAACTAAGGCACCAAATGAGCCTGTGCAAATGGAAGGAAACTTCCTACAAATCCTGAAAATGCTGTATTTGTTTTGTGGGGGATGGACCACAGGGGTGTACTTCACCACCAACAATGAATATATGGAATGTATTATTGTAATTCTTGTTATAGTGAAACAGGTCAACAACAACAAAATTGAAATAATCCGAAACCACAACACATTTTTCTAAAGCAGGTTTTTTCTGGCTGATTTCAGAACAGTTTTTTTCAGTTACACTAACTTTTTGAATTATGAATACATTTTCTTTTTGAATTATGAATACATTTTAGGTTGCAATAGACTTGCATGCAGTTTTTATTAAACCGCAGGCAGCAATCAAGTAGCTGTTTCAATATTTTCAGTGCGAAGTCAGATAGACACACAGTGTGGCATAGATATAATGATCAGTGTCAGTCAGCCGTCGCTGTCTCGATAAGTATATGCTAATTATACCACCATCATGCAATAAATGACTAGCTTCATCACAAAAACTGCACAAGCTAGGGAAAAACTAAACACAGATTTGAAATCAGCATGAAACAAAAACTTCTCTCTAATGATTTTGAGCTGTTGACCTGTGTTATAATGATGTTACAAATGCCATATGAAATATTGTCAAACAGTAGCGTCAGGTTTCCATAACGACTGTTGATTGTTTCATTTTATAGTAGCGTACTGTTGTCTGTAACCATGGTTACTTTTTAAGGAACAGCATTTAAAATGATTTTACATCACTTAGTTATTATTAATACTCTTTTTGTTCTTCATGTTCTTCTTCTTCTTCTTCTTCTTCTTCTTCTTATTCTTATTCTTCTTCTTCTTCTTATTCTTATTCTTATTATTATTATTATTATTATTATTATTATTATTATTATTATTATTATGACAACAACCACACCAAAAACAATAATAATAATAGGCACACTCATGAATTCATTCATTTTATTTTCCACCTTGTCTTCTGTATTTGTATTCTGTGCTTGTGCATTCACTACAATTGCTACAAGCACATGTGTTTGTTGGCGGAGCCTGAGTTGATCAGGTAGCTGTAAGTCAGGCAGGTGTCGAAACCTGAGGTGAGGAAATGAGGAGACTACATGGGATGGTGGTATTGTGATTTGCAGAGATTTTCCTCTCAGCCTGTTCACACAGACTCAGCAGCTCGAGGAAGCTGGTAGAGGCTCTGTTGACGTCTGCTTGTGGGCTGATCATCTGCAAGGCTTGTTTTTTTCCCTTTTTCCTTTTTTCTATCTGTCCATTGACGGGCGAGATGTTGATGGAGAGATAGTGAGCCGTCCAAAAGTCACTTCACACATCCACATGCATCTGCTCATACATACATACATACATACATACATACATACATACATACATACATACATGTGAACACATATGTGTGTGTGTGTATATATATATATATATATATATATATATATGTTCCATTGCACATTGCAGACCCAGATTTTCTGCTTTGCACCCGGTTGCCAGTTGCCATAGTTATAGAGAATGGTGGAAAAATACAGCGCACACACACACAAACACACACATAGACACATTCATACACACCGTGGAGAAAACATGTGAACAGTGTACAATACCAACAACATCCTGCTGCATACAGAGAGGAAAACAGCCATGCTCTCTAAACTAACTGGCCATGACCATCAGCCCATTCATGAGAAAGAGATGTTTCAGACCTAAAATCTGAATCGAAACCATTGTAACCACTTTCAAGTTTAGTGTTTTTTATTGTAATAAATGGAGTAACTTTGACAGCACTAAACACAAAGTAGTTTGGATGGTACATATGCTTTGAGACAGTTAGCGTGTGCGGCATGTATGTGAGTGTGTGCAGTGTGTGTCATGTCTGAACTTATGAGAGTGTTTATTTACATGTTTATTTGTTTCTCAGAGTGATTATGTGTGTAGTTTTTCTTTTTCCCCCTTACTTGTCGTGTCAGCATGGACCAAAATCAACTCAGGCAGCGTCATGGACAGCGATCAACAGGTCAGGAGGCCCACCAGGGCAGGATAAAAAGATGGCTGCCGAGCACATAGATAGGAGGGGAACAGGGGGATGAATTTGAGTGTGAGAACTGCAGCTTGGACTGTTTAGCCACCTTCCTTGGCTGCTTTTGGGCTCTTGGACATGTGGGGAGTGAATAAACCACGGCACAGTGGTTAAAGTCCTCCCAAAGCCGGGACCTTGGAGTGGTAGTGCTCCATGTGTGTGTGTGTGTTGTGTGCAGCGTTTTCCCTCAGTACAGGTACCCAGTCGTGGCTGGCGAGGTGCCGGCAAGAGAGGCCAGGCAGTGAGGATGAGCGGACCATGACCACGAGGCAGAAGCGCAGCCGTGGACAGGAGTTGAGACCAGAGGACTCACAGCGCACGCTACCCCAGCTAAAATGGAAGTGTTGAAGGCATTGGGAATGTATGTGGCAGCACGCCAGGGCTGGGGGTAAGTGTAGGAGTCTGAGCCGCTGTGTGTGTTTGGCAGGTCCACGGAGTGCGAGGAGGCCGCCTGAGAGCGGACGGACGAGCGGGGGCACCAACGTGGACAAGGGAAGCCAAGGAAGGGTGGTGGCTACAAGCACACGGCTGCTCAGGAGAGCTGTGAGGCTTAGAAACAAACAACGAGTGGACTAATTTGTTGAGTGAGTACAGACGCTGCCCAAAGTTCTGGCAAGGCCCACGGTGTTAGGATTTTGTGTTGTTTGTGTTTCCCTTTTGTCTCTTTCCCAGTTTGGTAGCACATTTATTGACTGGGCTTTGGCTCTGACCCAATATGCAGAAAAAACTACGTTGTTCACTCTTCTTCACTACGTAGTAATTGTAGTGTTCACTAGCTTCAGCGTGCCTACTGTGTAACTCATTTTGTTTGCTGTGGGTTGCTGGATTTACATTTATTAATGTGATTTTGTTGGGGGGGGTTGTTTGTTTCTGTGTGGCATGTGTGGTAACGCGCAGCTATACTGAGTATCAGGAACCAGCGCTTGTTTTTATGTCTTGTGGTCAAACAATAAAAGTCCAGAAAGATTTTTTGGGTGTCAACGTCTCATCAATTTCCTGTGCTCCCCTGAGGTCCAAAAGGGGTCTAATAACGTGGCTGTAAGTCCTAACTGCCAAACAAAATAAATGCTGCGATGGTCTCTTACCCGGGTCCATGCCATGGCACCACAATTGGCATAGTCGGCAGGACCTCGGACAGGCACAGGAATGGACGAGGTCACACAAGCAGGTGTGAGCCCTACGGGCTGGTTCCCTTGGGTGTTGGGGGGGTCATGGATTGCCAAGTTCGATGGGTCTAGCAAGGTCCAGTATGAGGAATGGAAACAGACCGTCGAGGTTGGCATCCGGGCTCAAAATTTGACCTCCCAACAACCAGTTGGATTTCTTAGAAGGCAATGCCAGGTGAGAGGTAGAGTTATTGGCAGCTAGTGAGAGGGATTTGGCAATAAAGATTCTGAGCTTTCTGGGGACGCTCTATGGGGAGAATACTGGGTTGGCTAGGCTGAGGGCTGATTTTTTCTCTTGTCAGCAGCAACCCGGGGATCAGGTGTCCTTCATCCTCCACATTTGCGAGTGCCATGCAAAATGCAAGCAAAAGGAGCTGGACCGCATGGGGGAAGACAGAGACCTCACTCTGAGGAGCCAGCTGGTGGCGGGGCTACAACCACAGCCTGTGAAAAAAGAGCTGCTGCGGCTCATTCAGCGAATGGGTCAGCTGACATTCAAGGGGGCCTGCAAGGAGTCTAAGGAAGTGGAAGACACCATGGCCGGCGAAGTGGAGCCCGTAAACACACATCATTTGATGGCCCCAAGTCCGGGGAAGGCCCAAGGGATGGAGGCCCCAGCCCCAGTGGATCTTGAGGCCCTGCATCAGGCCTCAAGATCCAGAAGATGTGTGGCTTGAGATCAGCGCGCAGGTGCAAGAGCTGAAAAAGCTACTGTTTAAAGAAATGACCTTGGAAAAAGCGGAACTAGTATCATCCTTAGGGGCTCAAAACCCTCCGTTGCGGCGAAGAGGGTCTCCAAGTCCTGGGGGACCGCAGTGGGATGAACAGGGAAGACTGATCTGCCTCCAGTGTGGGAAACATGGCCACATGAGACGTAAGTGCCCACGCCAGGGGGGCACAGCCACAAGCAGCCGGGGTGTGCGGCCTGAAGTCCACCCTGAGTCAGAGTGGGACATGCTGGGAGAGGCCTTGGTGGGAGAGAGCCCCATCCTCGAGGTGTCGGTGGCCAGGAGGATGGCCCCTTGTATCTAGGCTCGCAGGTCACACTGTTTAACTCCAGCCTGTTCAACCACTGCATGGGGGGTGCCAGAGGGGTTGGCGAGTTACCATGGCTGACTCTGAAGGTGGCGAACGCGCTGGCATTCCCGTACATGGGCTACGTGGTGCTGGATTTCACGGTCGCTGGGGTGGAGGTGCCCCAGCGAGGGGTGGTGATCGTGGAGGACAGGCACCTGCACCTAGGGATGAATGAGATTTGGCATTGTTGAGAGGTGCTGCGGGCCCAGGAAAATTCCCAGGTGGCTCTGTTTTGTACTGCCCTCCTGAGGGGTGGCCCGCAAGGGTGGCCTTCTCGGTGTGTCGGCACCTGTTGAGCAGGCGGCTCGGTTGAAGACGGATAGGCCCCGGACGATCCAGCCCACCATGAAGAGGTTTGTCCCCCCGGTGCCCTGCAGGAAGGGGAACAGGTCCTGGTGCAGGACTATCAGGGTGGCCAGCAAGAATGGTGTGTGGGTCGAGCCATGGCCTGTGTGAGAGCTGGGAATGTTCCTGCGCGAGTATGTAACCTACACAACTGCCCGGTTGAGGTGTCTCCTCGACGGCCACTGACCCGAGTCGCCCGAATGGATCTGGACAGTGTGCAGCCCCCCCGAGAGTTAGTGATTCGACCCACCCAGGGGGGGAGTGGTCGAGGTGGCGATGCGACCAGTGACAGGTAGCTGGGCTGCTGGAGAAAGCTGAGGGGTTTATGCACAAAGAAGGGGGCCAAATGCGGCACCTGCTGGAGAGATGACACAGGGTGTTCACTAGTCATGAGGAGGTCCATGGGCGAACAAGTGTGGTGTACCATCATATCCCGAAAGGGGATGCCGCACCAATTCGTGAGCGTTACTGCCTGGTTCCCCTGAGCCAGTATACAGAGGTAAGAGAGCTGCTATGTTCCATGCTGGAAGGGGGGTTGTAAAGGTGAGCTCCAGTCAGTAGTGGGCCCAGTGATGTTGGTCTAGGAGAAGGATGAGGCCTGGAGGTTTTGCGTGGATTATCGCAAATTGAATGCTGTTACACACAAGGATGCTTACCCCCTTCCATGCGTTGAGGAGTTGCTGGACTGGCGAGCAGCCTATACCATTTTGAATGTATGTTGATCGGGTTGTGGAATGCCCCGGCTACATTTCAGCAACTGATGCAGCAGTGCCTGGGTGAGAAAGTGCATGATTATTTACTAATATACTTGGATGATATGATTGTATATTCCTGTGACTCTTGGGCTGACCTGAGGCACCTGAGGATGTGTTCCAGTGGCTGGAGGTGCATGGGCTTAAGCTGCAGCCTGAGAAGCTGAAAAGAATGATCAGAACGATGGTGCATTTAAGCTCGAGCTACTAGCGTTAAAATGGGCTGTAGTTGAGAAGTTTAAAGATTATCTATGGGGGGCGAAGTTTAGGGTGTACACCGACCATAGGCCCATGCTGCACGTGAAGACGGTTACCTCCTACCCCTGGGAGGTGCTGGTAGTGGATTTTCTGTTGCTGGGCTGACCAGGGGAAGCCTATCCCTATCTACTGACTGCTGTTGATCTGTTTTTGAGCTTCTCATTCACAGTGCCCACTAGAGTGCCCACCCGCTGGATGGTGGGAGGCGCCTGCGAGGGTGGGGTATGAAGGTAGGGGGACTCAGCCCTCAGTCCGGTCCGCATTCCCCGCTTGGTTGGCCCGATCGAGGAGGAGCGGGGCCAAGGGCTTATGTCCCTGATGTGGCTGGCGGGGGAGACCCAGATCTAGAAGGCTTCCCGGTGACAAGGGCAGGGCGTGAGCCTGTTGGGGGCCCAGAGGAGGTTGTGGAGGAGGCTCCACCGGTCGAGGGGGTGCGCCTGTCCTCCCGGGCCAACTTTGGGGTCAAGCCAGCCCTACAGGGAGTAGCAAACATTTAATGGTGTCGTGTCTGCACATATGAGGGTGTTTCTTTAAGTGTTTATTTGATTCTCAGAGTGATTATGTGTGTAGTTTTTCTTTTTTCCCCTTACCTGTGGTGTCAGCATGGACCAAAATCAACTTGGGCAGCGTCATGGACAGGTGTGAGGTGTTATCGGTGAGTCTTGCCCCCGGCAGCGATCGATTGGTCGGGAGGCCCCCCGGGGCGGGATAAAAAGATGACCGCTGAGCACATAGATAGGAGGGGAACACAGGGACAAAGTAGAGTGTGAGAACTGTAGCTTGGACTGTTTAGCTTGGCTGCTTTTGGGCTCTGGGACATGTCGGGAGTGAGTAAACCATGACGCAGTGGTTAAAGTTCTCCCGAAGCCGGGACCTTGAAGCGGTAGTGCTCAGTGTGTGTGTGTGTGTTGTGTGTGGCGTTGTCCCTCAGGTACCCAGTCGCAGCTGGTGAGGTGTCGCCAAGCTGGCCGGGCAGTGAGGACGAGAGGACCAGGACCACGAGGCAGAAGCGCAGCCGTGGACAGGAGCCGAGACCGGAGGACCACAGACTCACGACACATGCTACCCCAGCTAAAAGGGAAATGTTGAAGTGTTTTTCTGTCTTGTGGTCAAACAATAAAAGTGCAGAAAGATTACTTTTTGTGTCAACGTCTCGTCCATTTCCTGTGCTCCCCGAGGTCCAAAAGGGGTCTAATAAAGTGGGTGTAAGTCCTGACTGCCCACCAAAATAAACCCTGTGGGGTTCTCTTGCCCCGCGCCACGCCACGGCACCACATGTGTGTGTGTGTGCGGTGTGTGTGTACATGTGAGTGTGTGAACTATGGACACTAAGGCTGCATCAGCAATACTCTAGTTCCAGCTGTGCTGATGAGAAACAGCAGCTCTGGGTTTGACCAGAGCAGAAACGTCTTGCTGGCCACTTACTGAATCCAGTGAGTCAGCAATGAGGAATATAAAAAGGATAAAATAAAACTTCAAGTGTAGTTTCCCCTCACAACTAATCAAATGTCATGTTAGGACATACTCTGTAGCAATCCCAAAAACAGTAAGTAACTTTTAAATCTCTAGCCATCACCTGGAACACATCAGTTAACCATTTACAAATGCATTACCAATAAAGGAAGAAATAAAGAGAGTAAGACAGGAAGACAGAAAAGTGGGAACAGAAAGTGAAATAGAGAGAGAGAGAGAGAGAGAGAGAGAGAGAGAGAGATAGAGAGAGAGAGAGAGAGAGAGAGAGAGAGAGAGATAGA
>JBBMFX010082749.1:0-10199 GCA_037832545.1 Rhabdalestes septentrionalis
GAACCGGAGCTCCTGTAACTACACACACACACACACACCTACTGATGACATACAGCTTCCTGCTGTTCTCTTTGTGCAATGGTGTGTGTGTGTGTGTGTGTGTGTGTCCACTTTATTAGAACCCCCTAAACTGGAACTAATCAGAGCAGATGAGGACGAAGGACATACGCTAATAATAAAACATGCACATAAATATTCATTACTGTCACAAGAGAGGAGAATGTTCCACACCCCCATCCCGCCCAGGCCACTTTATTGGAAACCCCTCCCCCGGGACCCATCTGTTGGTGTTGGAGTGTGTGTTTTCTCTTCTAGACCGTCATCGGGAATCAGTTTCCTCATCATTACTGCAACCATGTCCTCAATCAAGCTAGTGTTACTCTTAAAGCCTTATTTTTGTTATTTTTACAACTGAATATCGGTGCCGCATCTCTACCGAGGCCGTTTGAGATATTGCCACTCTTCCAACTCTGACATGCGAGATAACTCCCACCCTCCACAAACTTTTTGATCGGTTGATGGGGGGCCAAGTATTGATCCTTTAAATTGCAGAACGTTTGGGGCATTTCACATTGAGAATGAATGCAGTGAGAGAGAGGAACATTCAAGCATTTACTTGAAAGATGCGAAATAATACTCAAATGCTTTTTTATTTAAACATTTCTTCATTAACAGTTTTTAGGACTCTAAATCAAGGCCAGTCACGTCGGAACACAATGTACCTAATATGTATTTTACCTTAATTTACCCCTGAAAATATGCCAAACACCTTAATTTGAATTAAGTGACCATTAATTTGTAAACCAATCCCTTAATTTTACCTTAAAGGTGGATTTAAGGTGTGAGTGTGAAACCTCTTAATCCAAAATATATGGCGTGGACGTCAGAAAAAGTGTAAAGTGACCATTCTGTCATACGTGAGCACTCCACAGCACACAATGTGAACAGTGTGAAATTCTTCCTCTGTATTTATCCCATTCACCAAGTGAAGCAGCGGGCAGGAGCACAGCCCCAGGGGAGCATTGTGTGGGGACGGTACCTCGCTCTAAAGTAGCTCAGTGTTGCCACTAGCACTCCTGAGATTCGAACGTACGACTCCCCTAACCACTAGGCCACCAAATGCCTCACCACCAACCTTGCATGACATTTAAATGAGATGACAATTAACCCCCAGGTTGCTGCCAAGGGTGTACCAAGCTTTCCAAAAGTGGGGGATGGGGAAGCAAAATTATAAATACAAGCACGACCAATAAACTGACAAAATGGGGGGTGGAATCTCGTTTTGGCACAAGTGGAGTGTTGACCTCCCCCGTTCTTCGTCCCTGGCTGAGGTACTTGTACATTAATTAACAAAAATATTTGTTAGTCATTTTGGTTATTAATAACAATCCGGTTTGAAATGTGCTGTTTTCTGATCGGTCCTAACATTTTCCTCCCATTTTTAGCCATCTTTGACTTGCGTTTTACACGCGACTGAAGTCATGATTAGATTGCAACCTCAAGAGCATTAGTGAAGTCACGTACCGATGTTTGAAAATCGCTGTGAGGATTTGATTGCTCTAGAGCATTCGTGAGCCTATCTAAAAAGTACTGCATGGAGAAATGAAAACCATTCCTTCGTTATACGTTCGGAGATACACCGCGACTGGCGGTGATCGTGATGTTGGTGGGCAATCCTAACATTAGGACTTCAGTCCAGCTCCTGAAGGACTGACCAATTGGAGAGCTTGTATCTAAATTTGCCTAAATATATCCTGACTTGTTTTAAAAAGGTGCTCGACTTTAATAGTAGACTTAAATGTGCAGGCGATTTCACTCAACACACACACACACACACACACACACACACACACACACTCTGCTGGATGACATACGGAGGTACAAACTGATGGATCGGAGGCCAAGTGCAGCTGTAGATCTGCCGCTGGGCCGGGGGGTTAAACCGAGATGTGATGGGAAAACGTTAAAACAATACAGCTGATTAAAAACTGCGCAGCTGGACGCCAGCGCCTGACCCGACATTTTTCTCCTGGATCAGGGTTTATCACGGCGAAAGGCGTCAGACTGGGAAAGCGGCCCAAAGGGTCACAAAGAAGGAAAGAAAGCAATTTTTCTCTTCATTGTCTGAGGATTTGATTGAACCTTTAATAATAACCGTAACAGCAGAATAAACAGACCTTACGTTCACACTGACAACCACAGATAACTGTGTGTGTGCGTTTCCCACAGCACGACTGGAAAACACTCATGTGAAATACACACTACTGTTCATGTGAAATACACACCACTGTTCAAAATGTGCCATATTCATCGTTTGTTAATTATATTTTGTACAGTGTTGGATTCAATATTACTGAAATGATGTGCTTTCATTCATTTTTCCGCGTCTCTCCTTGCTGGAGCGCCCCCTGCAGGTTCCTGTTGGGAAGACCAACTGCAATGGGGATTGAATTAGATGTACAGTGACTTTAAAAGAATCTCAATTTCAGTCCAGTCCCTGAACCTGACCAGTTTCAGAGGAATGTTTTTGTTTGTTGACCTACATTTGAAACGTTGAAGTAGAAATTAACTTATGAGAAGAAACAGTGATTCCAGATGATCAGGCGGTGTTCAGTATACTTGTGGTGCCGAATGCTGAGTGGTTGGAACTTTTTATCTAGAGTCCCTATAGGCTGTTGCAGTAAACTTTTGTTCTCCTTTTTTTTGCTTAATCTATTTAGTATAAGAAAGACAAAATGTTTTGACAGGCAAAAAACAGTATTTTTGCACCAACAAGGTGATAAAAAGCAAAATATAAGTAAATGAAGATCGTACCTTGAATGTTTTTAATTCCAGGTAAATGATTATATGGACCCCTTTGAAAGTTTAAAAGCATTAAAAACACAATATGTAGCACTTAAATCACAATACTGATATTCGGTCCACTTTGTGCAGCTCGAAAACAAACACATGCACATTGTGTGAGTGTGTATTTGTATGAGCTTATGAATCAACTATTCTATTCTCAATGATATGTATATAAATTCATACAACACAGGCTGTAGAAAGGAATATCAGGCACAGTAAACAGTTGAACCTCTTCAGAAACTCTTGTTTTATAAACTCTGTAATCTTTCAGAACTGTATATGAGCAGAGGATGTAACATTGTGACAACTTCGTTGGTGTTATGAAACAGAGTGTAAAATGTGTTTAAGTATGCTAGTGGCATCTGGTGGTGAAAACCAGCAAGATAAATGTTGCCATTTCTGTGGTTGAATGTAGGTGTACTTGCCCGCTTGGTGTCGCTGTTGCATCTCCTTTGCCAAGCGAAGCGTTGACTGCAGAGCAAGAGACATTGTTACGAATTAAATGCCTGTTGAGCACAAGAAAACTTTAACCACGTTGTATGTAGTCATTAAAGAATCCCCATTTAAATCCCTACAGTTAAATATATTATAAAGGAACAGAGGGGATTCAGAGTGGGTTTGATGTAAAACTGTTCTAAATGGAAGTGAATGGAGCCAGGCGTCTGCCTCTAAATACTCCCTTATATATTTTTTTTCCCCCATTAAATATTTACGGTTGGGCCACTAGAGTTTTTGGTTCTAAAACTAAACCTATTCATGGTGGAGGGATACATGCACCTGACAGTCCCCAAAGAAAAGTGATTTAGATAAAATTCTTCAGTATTTACCCTCATCAGCATTCATATAAACACTCATGGAGCTTCGCTGGGGAATAAATCGGCAGTATTTGTGCAGGAGACATAAGGTTACACTCACTTCCACTGTAAAGAGGTCAGAGTTTCACACCAAACCCATTTTTGAATTTAAGGAATGATACAGTCGGCATTTCACAAGAGCAGGTTAGCCAGATGCCATATAAGGTGTCTCTCCAGTGGGAAATGAAGTGAGTATCATTATTATTGGGTGGTACACAGTCTTTTTCCAGCCTTAATATAACGTCCTGCTTGGTAAAATTGCGCCTGCTGAAGTGATGGAAGGTCCAGATCTTCTGTAAGGTCCAAATGAAGACACTAGAATGTCCAGAAGAAAAGTCTGGCCTGTGCCAGAGCTCAGATGCTGAAGATCCCCAGAAAGGTGGCGTGAGCAGAGAGGATGAGCTCAGCAGATTTACGAGGCACCGAAAGTTCCAGAACAGATCCAGACTCCAGGAAATGGACACCTGATAGACAAAACACAAGCAAGTGAAGATGATCCTGGCTCTTTTTTAGTGACTTGGATCAATCAGCTCCCCATCTCTTTCCTTTACAATCAAGCCAAATTCAAAAATTGTCCTGTGATTAGTCTGTGTGCTCAAACACTACAGGCCAGAAGTTTTTGAAAAATAAAATGATATGATTCTCTTTCAAAATTTTATTACAAGAAAGCATTAGAAATACTTCAAACAAATGTAACTGACTGGTTCTGAAGTGTAAAAATATGCACTGTATGTGCAGTTTAATGGAGGTCCTTGTTTATGTATGAGTTTCACCAAATCCTTTCCAGCATTTTTTTTTAGAAGTTACTTGTGTCCAGACCCTCCCAGCACCTTTTCAAGCAGCAAAGAGTTCAGCCTAATTTTCTCCAGCTCATCCCTGCAGCTCCCAAGACACGATTCTCTCAACTTTCTGCTTTTCTTTGTACTGGATATCATTTAGGCACAATTATGAAGATGCTTGGGATCACTGTCCTGTTAAAGAAGGAAATTTTGTCCATTGCTGCAAAAACCAGAAGAAAACGAGTGATGTTGAAGACCTGACTGATATTTGTCATGATCAAAAGGTTCACCAAAAAACTATCTGACATGTCTCATCAAAACCAATAAAATATCGAAAACCTGTCAGACACACTTGTTTTAAGTGTTTCTAATGATTTATTGAAAAATTTGGACCCAAACTTCTGGACTGTAGTGTAATTCTCTTAATTACATGTCCCTGTGCATAAATGTCACAATTCTAATGCTACCTTGATGTACATATAAAACAAAATAATATAATAAAAAGAAGAGACAAGCATCTATTATTAGCCTGTTATTTATTTCAGAGTTGCAGAGTCAGGTGAAATATCCTAAAATCTGGACAAGTAAAACAAACAAAAAATCCATAGAGAGATATTACGAGAAGATAAGTGGAAAATATGTTATCCTTTATGGTCAACTAACAGAAATACCATAGAGGAAATATGATACTTGCCTGACTCATGAATTCTGTCAGAATCAGTGAATGAATGGCATCAGGGGACCAACCTAACATTCTGCCGTAATTCATAATGAACAGTTTAAAAGAAAACCTTCCCATACTCTGCCTGAAACACATACCGTTCATTGTAATTATAAATGGAAAATACATTTCCAGAGAATTTGGGATAAATAATTTCTTATTCAAAGTTGAGCAACTATATACAAAATTAGATAATTATTTCATAATTTCCCATGTGAACACAGAGTCAGAGCTGCTCATGCTTCAAGGCCTCATTGCTGCATGTAAACAGACACACACTGTGGGGCCGAGGCCTTGACCTGTGTGTTTGTGGTCAAACCGTGGAATGCTACACTTGGAACATGCCAGCGAAGAGCTCGGGAACAGTTCGAACTGCTAATGTAGAATCTGTTTTCATAGTAGAACCCACAGGTAGAGGTAGAGCACGGTGTAAATCCTGAGTCCCCTCTACTTTCTTCCTATTTTACTTTCCAAAAGCCAGTCTGCGATGATGAATATAACTCAAAAGAGACAGTCTATACATCACAATAACTCAAAAGGGTCAGTCTATACATCACAACTCAAAAGATGCGGCCTATACAATATCTCAAGTGGCATAATGCACTGATGGCAGCCATGACGAGTACATCACACAACCATAAATATGTCAGTCTGCAAATATATCATCATAATTACTTAAGGTTACAGATAACATAATAGTTGATTCTTGACAGTCTGGGATGATGACATCACAATAACCTAAACGGGACATCACAGTAATTACTGGTGACATCACAGTAACTCAGAAGAACAGTCTGCACTGAAGACATCACAATAGTTTAAAGGGACATGCTGCACCAATGACATCACAACAACTTAAACAGACAGGCTGCGCTAATGACATCACAGTGGGCCAGAAGGGAGGCTGCAGTGATGACATCATAGTAACTCAAAAGGGACAGACTGTACTGATGACATCCAAAATAACTGAAGACATAACAGTCGATAAGTGACGGTCTGTACTGACAACTGTCTGCACTTACGACATCATAGTGGCTCATAGGGTCCTATCTGCACACGAGATAATAATGATTGATAAGCGTCAGGCTGCCCTTATGAAATCACAGTTGATTCCACAATCAGTTCTGGTGACATCACAACAGCTTAAAAGTGCCCATCTGCACAAATGACATCACAGAGTGTCTAGTGTGGAAAGCATTAGTGAAGCCTCACCTGCCGTGTAGCACGTGTTGAGAGGGTCGCTGACGTTGCTCGGCATGCTCTTCAGACACTTCATCAGCTTAGTCTCCGCCCCCTTCAGCCTCTTAGTGATCACATGTCCCATCAACCAGGTTGTGTCCTTGTACAGAACCTGCAACAGATGTTAGGAGGCAGTGATTGAAAGACACAATTAATTTTATTATAACGTGATTAGAATCCATTTCAAAACTAATATTAACCTTCCAAAATCAATGCACTGATGATGTCACGACAGGCCATAGACATATGATTTTCTACAATCAAATCAATCAATAATAAATTATGATTATTCTCAATAAAGTATATGCTCACTGGCTTAAATAACATTTTCACAAAGTAATACTTTTATTTTTTATCAGATTTATTTAAACTGCAGTGAAATCACAGTTGCGGGCACTGACCTGACTGTAAATAAAGTAGGTGCCCTCGGTTACCACAGTGATGGTTTCCCCTGACACTTGCAGCCCCCCTCCTTGGCCCCGCCCGAGTGCCCAGGTAAGGACTGTCAAATCACGTTCATCTGAGGAATGATAAAAGTGAAGATTCAGAGAAGGCCAGCGATCAGAGGGGTTCACAGGGTTCTTTGATCTGCTATGCATGCTATGCACAAAAATATCAGAATTATGTTTCATCGGCTACATATACTGTAATTGTGATGATTTTCAGTAAGTTAAAGGTCCCAAATCATCCCTTTTCGGGAATTAAAGAGGCTTAAAGTCGGTAAATATTCTTTGCCCTGTCCACACATTCCATATATGGAAACTAAGCTGCAAAACCGCCTATTTTCTAATTAATTCAAATGTCACAAGCTCAAGTGTTTCAATATGTCTCCTTATCCAGGACACAGTTCAAGTTCAAACATATTATTGCCATTTGGTAGCACAACAAAATACTTTTTAAAGATGATTTTAAAAGCAAGTTATTAAACAAAAAATTTAATAATAAACATCCACAAATAAACACAAATATAAAAACAAAATACACACACATATATATAGGACAGCCAATCAGAAAAGACATCCTTTGCACTTATTAGCCTTAAAGGTTCAGTAACAAAAAACAAAAAACATTGAAACACTCTACCTCACCTAGAGCTGTTATTGGTCACACTGTCAGACACATTGTGATTGGTTACAGGCACATTTGCATAAAGAGTCATAACAATAAGCAGACAATACATCGTGCAGCCTCAGTCTGACAGTTATAAAAGTGAATAAACAGTAAAATAAAAGTGATCAGCTGATCTTACCATAGGAATGTGTGGAAGCAGGAATCAGGTGCAGTAAGGAGCGCTGCTCTGCTGGGGAACCACACACACACACACACACCCAAACACACACTGCTCAGGATGAATTCAACTTCTCATAGATGCGCGCTTTTGTGTGTGTGCGCGTGTGTGTTTGACCGTCCCCTTAAAGGGACATGTTGCTTAAAGAGCACGGCGGATTTAAAGGAAGTGACTCACTCTGTCTTTTCTTTCTTCTCTCTTTCTGAGCTGAAACATCCCTCGTTCTTCTGCTGCTCCTCAACGCTGGAGTCATCCACACCTGACATAAACACACACACACACACACACACACACACACACACACATTTTTATTTTTAGTTGAAAGAATGTTCTTGTACATTTCAATAAGTTGGTCGCCCTATTGTCTGGTCAGTTAACGTCTTTTTGTTGCCACATGGGGGGTTTCCTGTCAAATGCCTGGCATTTCCAAGCCATTAATAACCCAGTGGGTGGAAAATAGAAATTTTCTGTTTCCTTTTACACTAATTTGATGTTCCTCTTGTGTGTGTGTGAGGGTTTTTTTGTAAGTACCTGAAAAGGATGCATTACAATGTGGAAACTTTGTCAGTTATTTAAAATAATGATAATAAAATAAGCAAAAAATATTGAGTAGAGAAAAATTTACATATAAGAACTTTATTAACTTGCAAAGTACAGAATTACCTCATACAGTAGTGAATTAACCATACAGTACTGGATTGCCTCGTACAGTGGGGAATTACTATGCACAGTTATGAACATACAGTACTAATTCTCCTACCCATAATATACATATATTAGGGCATATATTAGGGCATTAACATAAAATGTGTGTGTTTTAATCTCTTTCTCTCTCTATGCCCTCGCTTGTATATATTCATATGGACTGGATAAATCCACTATGTACATATACTTACACAGGTTTATATACACATATATATTTACAATAATGTTATATAATAGTCCTGTATAGCTTTTATCCAATTGTTTTTTGCTTTTAACTTTGTAGCTTAAAAAAGCAAAAATGCTGAATTATCAGGCACAGTACTTAAATAATTCATTGTTATGTATAATGGATCAACTCACATGGCTCTGAATGAATTCATATAGTAATAAACAAGCTCATAAAGCACTTGATAGACACACCCAGTATTGAATGAACCCATACATTTCTGAATTACATCACACAGTACTAAACTAGCTCATACAGTTTTGAATTTGTTGAATTAGCATGAAATATTGGATTAACTCACACGGCGCCGCATTAATTAATACAGAACTAAATAAGCTTATACAGTACTGAATTTACTGTACTTTAGTAACTTTTACAGAACTAAATTAAGTTATATAAAACTGAATCAAACTGTACAGCACAGAATTTACTTACACAGTAGTGAATGAACTCCTACAGCACTATAATAATTCATAAAGTATTTGATTAACCCATACCATACTGAGTTATCCCAGGCAGTACTACAACAACAAGGCAGACGGACAGACTAATGGATGATGTTATACACTCACCTACCCCGCAGCAGATGCCCTCCTGTACCCCTTGCTGGAGCTTCTCCTGTAGATCTGTCACTCTGCACTCCAGATGCATCAGATCAGCACTAAGTGACCGGATGTGACGCCACTGCGCAACCAGGAGGGTCAGAATCAGACCTGAGCAGGCCAGAGTCACCAGCAGAACCAAGCACTTCTCCATCCTGAACGCAGCAGTGAGGAAGGGGGAGAAGAGAACGAGCTCCTGTTTATTTAGGTCTGAGCTGGAAAGAGGGCCGGCTCTGGGAGAGAGAGCTGCCAATCCAGAGCAGAAGTGGAGGAAGGCAGAGACACAGTGGGGTTTAAGCTGCCAAGAAATGGCACCCGTATTCCCCCTCCCGCACTCTTATCTGTCCACTTTCACTTTCGAGTGATCGGGAAGCCAGTGCTGGGCCAGGGAACTGTAGAGGGTGGGGGTGCGGGGTTATAAGGCTTAGTCACCATTTGAACAAAACAAAAAAAGATTATTTCCAGCTCAGAGGCCTTCCTACTTCAACTGTCCAGGGTGAACACACACACAAACACTGAATATTTCAGGCCAAAAAATAGCCTGAGATGAACTTAGCTTCTCTTTTCTGGTAATTCAAACATTACAGTTACGTTAATTCAAATGACCGTAAGCTGTTACTACAGTTTAGATTTCTGTACAACAGCACTATCATATTCTCTTACATTGCATTGAGCCCATTGACCAAGAGAAGCAGTGGGCTGCCGCCAACAGGGAGTGCTCAGTGGTGCCACAGGCAGTCCTGGTATTCAAACTCATGACCCTCTGATCGCAGGGGCAGCTCCCTAACCAATAGGCCAACAGGAAAAAAATAATGTAACATTGATCACTGCGGGTTGTGGTGGCGTGTGTTCACACCTGAATATATGGGGCCACTTTACTTTATTTTACATGATATTTCACTACATTATATTATATTAAACTACATTATAATACACAA
>JBBMFX010082787.1:0-10197 GCA_037832545.1 Rhabdalestes septentrionalis
GAGGATTCCCTCCATCCCCGAAGATCAATTGTTCCCGTGTCTTCACCTCATTATACACAGCACGCCATTGACAATGCGCCTGGTATTTCAAGGGAGTGATAGTCTGACATACTTTAACTGTTATGAGTATAGTTTATGTACTTAATCATATCATTGATTTAACAAACGTCTAATTAGAGATGCCTCAATGGGACTTGCATGAACATGTGATTCTTTGGAAAGACTGTCACTTCTCATTACAGTGTGTCCCCAGTTTGACCAAGATTAGATCTCATTTAACTTTTACTGCTACTTTATAAAACATCAGCATGTATGTTATTTTAGTTATGGCCTATAACCCTGAAGGCACCTGTACAAATTTTGAGACCCTGAGTGCTGGCTTATACAAGATCAATCCCTTTTCTATTTGGAATAGCTAAAATGTTGTTAATTAATTCATTTAAGATGCAGGCTAGCAGGATATCAATCTTATTTCTCTCCTACTGTTCGGGTAGTGAAGCGTTGTCCTAGCACAGATAAATGCCCTAAATCATGATCAAAGCTCGTATAATTGTATTTCGTGAAAAAAAACTTGTGAGACCAGCCGCACCCACTCTACCCACACAACCCACACTACCTATTTAAACAAAGGTTCTTTAAAAACACATTGACTCTTTAGAGAGTCCTTTGAGCGTCCACCAACCCAAAAAAAAATAATCAGTGTGCAGGGTGTGGTTCTAAATTAAAATTATTTTTTTTGTTTTAGAAATAAATTAGGCTTGAACACACAGGAGCATCTTTATCATTTATATTTTCGAACCACCAAAGCATTTAATTATGAGCTCTTGGGGGCAAAGATAATAAATGCCCATACCAACAGGCGTGTCTCTTAATGGAGAATTTAGAGGCAGGGTTCAGCACTTTTTGGAGAAGTGCTAAATTCAGTCGCATTTGTAAATTTTACCAGCGATACTTCTGGTAATTCAGTCCACAGTGTTTCATTGTTGAAAACATTATTATGTGTTGTAAATAACCCAGATGTCCCAGAGTTATGTTCTCTTGAGTTTCAGACTGGTGGTAGGTGTGATGGATGGGGCGGCTGGAATGATGCACAGTGTTATGAAGAATTGGGCCGGGTTGGAGTATAGGACAGATGCTGAACGGTTTTGGCCGTTTGTAAATCACAAAGCCGTTAGCCATTCGTACACTTCATTACAATGGCTGCTGAGCGATGGTGCGTTTGGGAGTGGGGGGGTGGAATGGGGCTTTTGTAATCTTCCAGGCCATCGGAACACATCTACCCAGGCCTCTGTTCTGCCGCGGTGCTCTGGGAATTGGCCGATGCGGAATCAGCCGTCCCAGGTCACCTTTGGAGGCTTCACCTAAGCTGTGACAGCAAGATTGCCTTATTTTGGCGATCCACCGCCCCCGAGCACGAGGGGACATTAATCAGGAAGGGTGACCAAGTGTTCGCTTGTGTGTATGTATATATGACTGTATATATGTGTGTGTGTGTCTGGGGGGGGGGGGATTATTTACACCACGCCGGTTCTCATTCCTCCTGTGGACGTGTTTATTGTGTCCTCCGCCCCAGTTCTGCTTCCTGCAGCAGCTTCTTCCACAGGTACATTAATACAGAGCAAAACAAAGCTCCCCCAACTCACTGAGGCTGACCAGCCCACTGGCCTTGGGACCGGTATTGGCAGCAGACTGGCACGTTCCACTGATACCACCAGTAATATCAATGCCAAGGGACATGAAAGAGAAGGAAAATGAAAGACTTTTCAAGAAGAAGTTCCAGTGGCATGTGGTTAGCAGCAACCTACACAAACTAATGGGCTCCTTCTGTTGTCCCTCCTCCCTTTAATTTAATTACTGTTTAGTCCATTTAAGCGGATGGTTCAGCCAAAAATCCCATTTACATAATTTTACACAAATGAAGTTGCATTTGTCTTTTTATGCTAAATCTCAGAAACCGCATTAGCAAGTCTATTTGACAACTTGATTTTTAATGTTTTGGCAAAAAATCCCATTAATACGGTGGCCCTGAAGTGCAAACCATACCAACAAATTTCTAAACACAGCAATTAAGAATCACTTAAGAAGCAAATTAAGAATCACAAAAACCAAATTGAGAAGCACAAAAACAAAAGAGGAATCACAAAAACACAAAAAATCACAAAAACAAAAGAAGAATAACAAAAGCAAAAGAGGAATCACAAAAACAAATTGAAACAAAACAGTTTTTACTAGTCATGATTCTTATTATGGATATCGAAAACACAAAAAGACTCTTCAGATATCTAGAATGTAATTATGACTAGCAACAAATGTGCTGAAAATATGTGAAACTAAAGTTTCTCCTAGTAAGAACTGTATTTCAGATATCTGTAATGTTCACTGTAGACAGGAAGAATGTTGTTTTGGAGATCTGCAAGTGAAAACACAATAGAGGCGAATTGGGAAATTGATGTCATTTGTACTAGGAAGAATGAGGCTTGAGATATCTGTAATGTTCATTGTAGATACGAAGAATGTCTTTTTGGATATCTGTAAGGTTTATTTTTACTAGGAAGAACTGAATTACGGATATCTGACCTACATATCCAGTCTGGCTATTACATGTGAAAATGGCCTGCCATAAACGGGGGGTCTTTAAAAATGACTCATTGAGCCCCATCTAACTGTGAAGTTTCATGGAGATTGGTGGTTGCCCACCTAGAAAAGCCGCAAGCACCTTCGATGTGGGACAGAAGTCTAATGTTTGGAAAAATGCGCCACAGGCAGAGTAACTTTCGGTTCCAACGACAAACAGTGCGGTCGTCCAATCAGTGATATCTCCTGTTGCTGACAGGTACCTAAACTTTCCGGGAGTGCTGAATGTAATTGTGCTTCTCAATTTGTTTTTATGATTCTTCTTTTGTGCTTGTGATTCTTCTTCTGTTTTTGTGCTTCTCAGTTTTGTTTTTGTGATTCTCAGTTATGTTTTTGTGATTCTCAGTTATGTTTTTGTGCTCCTTAATTTTATTTTTTGATTACCCATTTGTTTTTGTGTTTCTCAATGTTGTTGTTGTGCTCCTCAATTTGTTGTGTTTCTACATTTGTTGTTGTGTTTAGTAATTTGTTGCACTTCAGGGCCACCGTACATTTACTCAATTTTACCAAAAACAAAAACTACACTGTGCTGTTTAACGCCTGCAGTTTTAGTTTTGTACAAGAGCTGTGATAGTAATAGAAGCTTCCCTTAAACCGGTCGGTCACATCTGTCCTGTTTTAGCTAAATCGCAGGAATTGCATAAAAAGTATTTGGTTAAGACTTGCCATTAGCACAGTGCTAATTGGTGGCCATAAGCTTCCATTACTTGTTAGCTACATTAGCCTGTGACTTCATTACAAGCTGAGGAAAGACTCCAGTCTGGGTTTTTTGAACAGAAAGACCACTGGCTAGAACTGAAACTAATCCGTATTGGTAGTTCAAATGATATACAGGAAATGCAGAGGGATTTTAAAAGCTACTGCCGTCTCCTGCAATGCCCTCATTATTTGAACTGAGTATTGTAGATCTACCATCAGGAGAATGTGTCCTGTCATGCTTGGTGGTCCTCAAAACTGAGCAGCACAGAATAACATTAGCTAACGTTTAATAGCAACAGCTGAAACATCGATGATTTGACCCCCTAATGATAAACAAACTAGATGCTAATATGTAAATACTTGTGTGTTCCTTTGGGGTAGAGTTTGTAATATTATTGATATTTTTCAAATGTTCTAGGGCAGTGTTAATGGTTTAGTAGTTGCTTAAGTTGCTTTCCTCACTTTGTATGTTATGATATCTTGCATAACACACAAAGCACCCACAGCTAAAAACACTTTTCCACATCCACGAGCGTTCATATAAATGAATAAAGAAAGAAAGTATGAAAGCAAGAAAGGAAGAAAAGAAAAAGTCTGGGCTTTCTTTCACCAAATATTCCTCAGGTTCCACTCACACATTTCGGACAGAAGGTGAAGAGTCTGTATCTCATTTATTTGAGTAACAAATTCTCTCATGCTTGTTACTTTTAAAACATATCTATCATGTCTCCCAAAACAGAGAGCTGCAGGCCTCCATGGAGACCCTCAGCGTGTTTTTTGTGAACGTCTCTCAGTTTAGTTAACTGTGTTTAGAGTCTCGCTGATTCTGTATCATAACTGAGTTAATTTGCACAAGTTGAGAGGAGTGCAGGCATCTGTGTTCTTTGCTGGAATTAATCGCTGTCTTCCTGTTGGAACACAATCGCTATCACTCATTACTGCCGACAAGCCAGGGGTTTGATGTCGTAATTATTCCTAGTTCGCTTTTGAAAGCATTTAGGCCTCCTACCGTGATTCTCTTTACGGAGGCTTAGCTAATAGGGCTGGAGTGTTCATGTTTCTGTGAACAGCAGAATGTTTTAAAAGACACACTACTCCATTTCAGCTTTTATTCTCACTTCATAAACGTCAAAAGTCACTACGTGCTGTATTGTAACATGATAACATTATCAAATATTAGATGGAGTGTGATTATTTTATTTCATTTTTATTTCCCAGTGGAAATTACTTGAGTTCTCTACATTTAACCCACACACCCGGGTGAAGGGGTAAATTAAGCCTGGGGAGAATTGTGTGGGAATGTTACCTTGTTACTCTAAATATTATATAAGGAGATCATCTCAAATTGACTAGTTGTGCCACCTCATCTTCAACCAAACACATTCTACTCATTTGTAGCCCACAAATCTTCCTAGAATTTATGTGATTAACTCAAGCATGAACCATTTCATGCATTTTAGAATCTCAGTGTAAGGACGTTCGCTAGGCTACACCTGTGCTTGACCTTCAGATCAATTATGCTAGAATGCAGAATGCATGGTTCCACTAATTAGAGCAGGTCATCTACATAAACTGCAAAACATCCCCGGACCATGGCACTACCACCAGCATGCTTCACTGTTAGTATGATGATCTTTTTGTGGAATACTGTGTTGAATTCATGCCAGATGTATTTCAACCCCTATCTTGCAAAAAAAAACTTTGCCTTTATCAATCCACAGAACATGACTAAAAAGACTTCGAGGCGTTTTCCTGTCAACGTTAAATGAGCCTTTTTGTTACTCTTGCTTAACAGTAGTCTTCACTCTGTTGGGCCCTGATGTAAAAACTGACAATAGAACCTATTCAAGTAGGGGTGGTTCATATGGTAAAAATGTGTTTTGTGAAATGTATTGTGATTCAACATCTTATGCACTGCAGTTAAACAAATTAAACACTGCTAATTACACTCTTATAATGATACATGTAGATGTTCAGTGCTCCTTCAATTATTTCACTAAACATTCAGAAAAACATATTTTGTAATTTATCACTGGGTAGTCATGGTATTTTTAAGTTCTCCATAGAACAGGGTTTGCAAGGCAAAAACACTTCAGGCATCCTTAGTTTACGAGCATACAAAAGGATGTAAAAGATACACTTTGAGATTCCACAAATATATTTGTCACATTTTTGAACCACCCCACACCAGAGAATTAAATGCACATTATTACTAGGAAGGCAACCTGACAAACTTAGACGTCAGTGTGCAAAAACAATAGTCTATTTTGAAACATCCTGCTGTTAAAGCTTTCAAGTCTAAGGTGTCTGCTGGAGAGAAAAAAAACTGCTTGAAGACTAAAAAACCTTTAAAGGCCAGTTTCCTTGATCACCAGCTGAGACTTCCTTTCACAATGCCCAGGCCGAATAATGAGGGCACATCCAATCAGTGTTTTAATAGCCATCAGAAAATGTGGAAATCACAATGTGAAAGTCTGCCAGTAAGGACGTGTCTGACCTTTTCAGGGCTACTGCTTTGTGCTGTGAACTTTTCAATCTGGGGTTGAGTGATTTCTCTCTGGGACAGGCTAAAGGCCCCAGAAAATTAATTACAGCAAAATCAATTATTGCGTTCTGTCCCATCCCCCAAAATTAACTTGAAGATCAACTGTACAGCAGCAAACAAATTTGCTGCAAATTGGGTCTGATCCTAGAATTTGACATGATGCATGCCCTACAACTATGTTTCAATGTCCACTTATGACTCATCAATTCACAAATATCTTCAAAAAGTTTTAAGGGTCATCGTATTTTTTTCATGGATGCCGACCTGAATTGAATGAGCCCTCATTCTTCTCAGATGAGTTGTTTCTGCATTTTTGGAAGAATTTTAGTAGGTCAGCTACTTCTGGGAAGATTCACCACATTTCCAGTTGAAAGCAGAGGCTTTGTAGCACCCCAGACTTTTTCATTTCCTTCTGAATTTCACCACAACACAGTGTGCCCCTCCATGAGAGCTTTTAGCCTATTTCCCACTGCTGTTTCTGCTCGGTTTGAATTAGTCATCTTATATTCATCAGTGGTTAGTTTCTATGTGAAATAAGTTATTTTGCCCTGAAAATGATCATGTCTGATGATTGCCAGTTCTAAGAGCATTTGATCAAGCTTACCATCTCCTGATTAAAAGAAATGAGGATGACTTTCAAAGGATGGGGGTCTTAGACAGGGCTATAAATCTCTGAACTGTTCAGAGCTGACCCTTTTTCTTTTTGTTCTGTGATGAATTGCCTCACTGTTTCTTATATTTTTATATGAGGTCAAAAATATTTCTCCCACTGACTGCAAAAGTGGAAGAATCGTGGGAAGTAAATGACCTACTGTTGTGACCAAATTTAAAGAACATTTGCAAATACTTTATCCAGTTCACAGTATTCATAAGCGGGCTTTCACTCTTTGAAAAAATGTCTGATGAATAAGAGCATACTTACACTAGGCACAGTGACCCAGTGGCCTGCTAGGAAGTGCACACACTGTGAACCTGAGCATTTGTATGTTCTCACATTCCTCCCATCTGGTGAGCTGCTGGATTTGCAAGGCACATTTTGTAGCTTCATTTTCTGAACAGTGGTTTTAGCACCTCACCACATTGGTCAGTGATTATTTGGTCCACGAGTGTAAAATATACAATTTTACCAAGCATGAGAGATTTAACAAGTTCTCTCGTCTGACCAATCTTCCAGCAGACACTGCACCTCTTTTGACCAAAGTCGCTGCCATCTTTGTTAATTAAGTCCATTTCCTTACTTGAACCTGGTAACCGGTACCATTCTTGGTACCACCTTGGCTGAGATTCCAAGCATGCTGAACTGATACTCAGGGGTGTAGCACCAAATTCTGGGCCCTATGCACAAGCAGTGGCCATGGGCCCCCGTAAGCTCGAGGTTCATAACTACCTACAACCTCAGGGGCCCTCCCCCCACTTTGGGCCCTGGTAATTTAGTCCAACTTTTCACCCAACTACGACGCCCCTGCTGATACTAAATGATGGTGTGCACATATTGGAGGTTACTGTTTGGTGGTTGTTATAGCTCATAGTTATAGTTGTTACATGAAGGCAATAGCGCCAGAGTAAAAAAATACTTGATTTTGACATCAATATTTAACATTTTTGTGGCTTAAAAGGGGTTAAAGATAGAGACTTACTGTAAATTAGTAAAGTGCGACTAATTGTTGTGGGTTAATTGTTGTGGAAAGCTGTTTGTTTGAAACCAAACTGAACGGAGTAGAACCGATCTGGAACCAGTCAGTGAAAAACCCTCACTAGAATGGTACCTGGTACCAGGTATCATATAGCAGATTTTAGTAATGGCAAAGCTACAAAAATGAGTAGAGTTTAACCGAGCTGGTACCAGTCAGTGGCAAACCCCCATACGACTCTGTTGAAGGTCAGCAGAATCCTTGATTGGGTGAATTTTTCGAAGGTCTGTGTGGCGGTTTCCTTTAATGAAAAGTACTCAGTAGCGCCACCATGTGACACTACGCACTGAAGGGTTAACGTAACTTCAGCCATGCTACACTCTAAAAAGAAGGGATTATTCAGGGCTTCTTTTCTAAAAAACATATTGTACAGTTATTGAAATGTGAAATGATGTGATGATCTCTGGGCTTTCTTCTGTTGTACATTGTCAAAACTGCATTTGTTTAAAACTTAAAGCTGCAAGTGACTACTCCTCTAAAAAAGTGCTCTCCAAGAACTCTCTCTCAGGTGGCCACCTGGTAGAGCATGTCGTTCGTCAACATGCTCATCTAACCTTCTTCGCACCTTTTCTTCTCATTAATCTCTCTCTACTGAAAGGTTGCTGTTGTGTTCGCTCTGCACAATGTGCGGAAGACTCGCTGCAATATGAGCAAGAGATGTCCTTCTGCTTATTCCTGCCAGGCAGCTTGTCTTTTAATTAAAGCTCCGTCTCACTGACTGAACCGGACATCGCGTTGGAGCCGGAACACCTACACAAACTTATACACACACATACACATATATATCCGCACTGGCTCTGTTCGCTATCAACCTAATTGGCTCAACCACTTTCAGAGAAAGTCACTTTCCTTCACTTCGCTCAGGGAGGAGCTGGGCTGTGTTTGTTTATGTTATCCTCAGCCCCTCCCTCGTCTTCCTCCTCCACCTCCCTCTTTCTCCAACTCTCAATTTGTCTCTTAAACTCTTTCTCTCTCACTCTCTCTCTCTTTCTCGCTCTCTCTCTCTGTAACAAACCCATCTCGTAGCTGGGGGCTGCATATCTCTGCTGCTGTCTGTGATTCACATTATTCTTTCTTGTGCCTGACAAGGGAGTGTATGTGGCTTTTGTAGATATTTATGTGCAACCGCAGAGCCGGGAAATCATCCACAGCCCTATAACTCCGCATCTGTTTAAAGATTGCGACGATTTCTGCCGCGATGCCATTACTTCTGCATCTTGATGTTTCTCTTTGGGTACCTGCCACACCATGTAGAAAACTATTAAATTCTATTGCATATTTGAATGATTTTTAATATGAGCTTGTTTGTGATTAAACCAGACTGGAAGAAAGTAAGCAGGAGCTCTGGTTTGTGGTGGTGTGGGTGCTGGTGCGTGCAAAATCTCGGCCATTGTCCGGGGGGGTCAGGGGTGTCCATTGTGAGGTGGGGTCGGTGGATGGGGTGATAAACACACGTCTCAGCTTTTGCCTTGGCAAACATAAAGGGGAGGGCGAAACAAATGGTTTTGAAAAGTGGGGGGAAAATGTGCCCCTATAATGGTTCTGGTGCCCATGCTTTACGTAATAGCGAACCTGATTTATTCACAGCAAGATAAAAATCCAGCTGTTTCGCCCTGCTTATGAATAGACTGTATATATTGCAGTTCAATCTGTGCAAAGCAGTGGATTAAGGCACTTCAGCAACATTATGGCATATGGTCATTTGTGTCTTTGACCGCCTCCAAATGTAGTTTGTGTCCAGCATCACATATCGATTTCCTGATATGCATCAATAACTGTGGAATTGGCAGCTTTTTGTGACCTTTTTGTGTTTGTAAATGTGTCTTCTCTCCAGGGGCGTATCCAGCTTTCCTAAAGTGGGGATGTTCTGAGATGGGGATGCCAAGATATAAATTCAAATTAATCAATTTAATACAATATAATTTGACAAAACTGGGGGGGGTGGAATCACATTTTAACTAATGTGGGGCTGTTGAAGCCTCCCCCCCCCCCCCTCTCCATCGTATTTTTCAGTCCTGTGTGTTTTTTCTGATAGGAGAGCAAAAGCCAAAGCTTTGAAGGACTTTTATTTAACACTTGTGTGTTGCAAGTAATGGATCTTTCCAACGGCAGTTCTAATTTCTCCAAATCAAAGAGACACTGTAAACACTCACAGGTGAAGCTCTGCTGCAGGGCTGTATGTGTGAAGGAAATGGACACCAAGCATTAATCAGAGTGAACAAACCAGAAGCAAAAAAAACTGATCATATGAATCACAAAGAAAAAAACATGCTACCTCTTGATGTACATGGTCTAAGAGGTCCAATTTCACTGCATGTAACAGTGTAGTGACAAATAAAGACTTTCATCAAGTTGCTTATGGTCACAGTTCTAATCAGATACCAGGTTTGTCTCTGAGATCTGCTGGACTCCTCACACCTGTACTGAGACAGGGACTGAAATATGTTGCTGGCACTGAAGATGTACAGTACTGTGCAAAAGTCTTAGGCACCATTGAAAATAATATTTAAAAGCTGTTTATCTGTTTCAAAAATTAGCATTATTTTGTTATATTAACCCTCTGAGCGTCCTCTGGCCATTTTTGGCCACCTCACTCACTTTTTTGTTTACCATTTTAGCTGTGTTAAT
>JBBMFX010082798.1:0-10197 GCA_037832545.1 Rhabdalestes septentrionalis
CTTTTAGATATTCCGTCTCCCCTCCCCCTCCCCCCATCACACGCTCAAGTTCAGGAGGAGATTCTGACATTGTTTGCACGCTGCATTCTGAATTTTACCCGAATACAAATACAAATACGAATACGAATAATTTTTCATTTTAACAAATACAAATACAGATACAAATAGTGGCCGCTCTGCACACCCCTAATATATATATATATATTGAGAGAGAGAGAGAAAGAGAGAGAGAGAGAGAGAGAGAGAGAGGCACTTAATATATACATTGAGTCGATGCACCTCAGTGTCTCTTCAATGTATGCTGACTCACGTTTAGGTGAGTATATCACATTTGTTTTGTTAAATGTTTTATGTTTTCTGTTTTGATGATTTGGTGGGGCGTGCTGTCTTACACGTCGGTCCAAAACCAAGGACAGATGTTGACTGTGAAGGCCATAGCATTAAATGTATGTGTCATGTGGATAGGGCCAGTGTCATACAAGAGGAGACCTTATAGGCCACATTGTATCTTCATTTCTTTGTTTGTTAGGCAGATTTGAAGCAGCTGTAGTGAAGTTTTACTCACTGACTGAACAAATTATCATTAATTATCATCCATGAAACCACTGAACTGCAGAGAGTCAGGGCTGTGTGTTAGTGCATGTTTGTGTGAATATAGTGCAGTGTCACTTTGTTCACTCATCACGCAACATCAATGTGACTGTTGCAAACTGGCCAGCTGAAATATATCCGACCCGCCATTCTCTGTAAATTGTTAGAGAAAATGCTTGTAGTGCTCTAGCCAAACATTCCGTCATCTTAAAAAGATGTACATATGTTACATCGGTGTCCACTTTGCAACCGGTTTGTAAAACTGATAAATTCCTCCATGAATTGATGTTCAACCTTGGGTCATGTGCTTGAAGCCAACATCAGCTGCAAATCACAGCAGGCTTCATTCACAAACGTACTAAAGCTGTCAGATTCGGTGACAAAACCAAAATGAATGTGCTTGCTTTAAATCCAGTTGTCTGCCTGGTTGTACTTTATGATGGTGGCAGCATCTTGTAGTTTGTTGGGGAAGCGTGTTCATGTCCTCTCTAATAAAGAGGAAGATTGGGATTGTCATTGGTGATTTATACAAGGCTCTTGTCCTCTGTCTGTATAGCTGCTGAACTTAATTAAAACCCACAAGCGCTCACATCTTCAGTCCAACTTGGACATGAGCAAATCACATCCTCCATTTATTGCCCACTGTTCTGGGTTGTGCTTTATGACGCAGAAGGACTTCAGGCTTGGAAAATGTTGGGCTGTACATAGCTGCTTGGGTTTTTTGTATCAAAATGGAACGGAAGATGCTTTGAGCATTAATAATGGCTTAAAACAAATTCAAAAAGCCCCTTAGTCTCTCAAACTGACTGGCGATGGTTCTTGTATTGCTTTTGAAATGATGACTCTGTTGGTGTTTTGATGATTGACTGTGAAGGCCATAGCCAAGAACTTCACTCTGTGACACTTTGTGTTCCATTAATGGGTGAAGTGTCATCCTGGAAGAAGATAAAAATGCTTCTTTTCAATATTGGCCCACTAATGAACCTTTAAAATAAATTTCATAGCTCATGTCAACTAGCACCAGTATAGGATTCAAGTAACTAAGCACTAAGCTATGGATGAATGATGTGAATATTTAAGTAAGTAAAAAGGCCAATCTGTCATACTAAATTCTTCCTCTGTATTGAACCCATTCATAAAGTGAAGCAGTGGGCAGCCAGGAACACAGCTTCTTCTTTTCCAGCATAAACCAGGCTCCATAAAGACATGGCTGGGTAAGTTTGGTGTGAAAGGATTTGACTGCCCGCACAGAGACCTGACCTCAACCCCATCCAACACATTTGTGATGAAATGGCACAGAGATTCTGAGCCAAACATTCTCATCCAATATCAGTGTCCGACCTCATAAACACTCAATTTTTCCACAGAAACTCCAAAATCTTGTGGAAAGACTTCCAAGAAGATTAAAAGCTGTTACATCTGCAAAGGGGGGACCAGATCCATATTAAAGTCAATTTATTTGAATACAATGTCTTGAAATTTTCAAAATAAGCACAAACATTGAAGTTTGTAAAAGAGATTCTGTGACTTAAAAAACCCCCAGAAACCTTGTGACAGTAACTAATACATATTTACTGTGTATCTGTAGTCTGAGTGATTATTTCAGTAATGAACTGTCAATGTTTTCTATTTACAGCTACCGCTTGGCTCCCAGTTAGACTGTAACTCTGTTCACCGTTAATATCTTGGATTTCATAAAATTAGTCCCATTCACTCACAATCAAACTGTTGGTTCACATGAAAGCTTGCAAAAAAATAGATTTGACTTTTCTTTCAGTCATTTCAAGTTACATTTTTGTTTCTAACGTGATCATAATAAAATGAGCATGCCAACAATACACCAATGAAAATGATTTGAGATTAAGTTTAATAAAAATAAACAAAAAATTAAACCCTATAATTTCAGTTTCCTGAACTCATAAGGCCTTGATGACCCTGAGGATCCCATGTTGGTAGGAAATCAGTTGTTTAATTGTATCAGGGAGTCTGGAAGCATCTGCTCTCATTACGTTTCTCCAGAATGTTTTATTATTTAATTTGCCATGTGTCTGTAAATTTACAATATTTATACTTAAATGAATTTAAATGAAATGGCTTCCATGGTTGTATTAAAACTGCATGGGGTGGAGGTAGCTCAGTGGGTAGGATACTTGCCTCTGGACCCTGAGGACCATGAGGTCCTGGGGTCGAATCCCACCTCCAGCACCACCACTGGGTGCCTGAGCAAGACCCTTAACCCCAGGTTGCTCCAGGGAGACTGTCCCTTGTAGTTAGAAATGGAAGTCGCTTTGGATAAAGGCGACTGCTAAATGCCGTAAATGTAATAAAGGTGCATAACATAAAATAAGTCAAACTCTCTCCTTTACAACTGAAGGTGTTTTACATGCTGCAACTGATGTGAAACTAAAGTATGAGAAAGTGCACTTTCTTCCAAAAGTACAGGGAAGAACATCCTAGCCATTTTTGACCACTTCAACAGTTCTCTGTGATTAAAAACGCTGCCTGTAGATAATAGCCAGCCACTCTTATCCTCTAATGAAGAGCTAATGACTTGGCTGATGTCAAGAAGTTCAATGATCTGAACGAGCTGCCTAGTTCAGAAATTTCACACTATATATATGTCATATTGGCTTAAAGTAATGGCAAGTTAAACCTATATCTCAGACGGCCTAAATATCATGCATAAGCTGCCATTCTGGCACAAAGTCGATCTGCGCTATCATTCAAGATGAGGGAGGACTTTCTGCACGCTGTAGTCTTGTCCTGCTAAGGTACCTTATGAAATGTTCCTCAGCCATTACAAATTCACAATTTCTCAAAGAGCCTTGTTGGTAATGTTTTAACACTCACTCTCAATTTTGTCAGGGTTGCTGATTCAGTATTCTATTGCAGTTTGTAACGTTGACTAGCCCCATTGCGAACATTACAGTCACATGCTATACATTTTCCACTAGACGATAAGGACAGATCTACACTGACCAAAAAAGCATGAACATAGCATTGCAGAAGTGGGAGCTATAGAAAAAGCTTTAATGTGTGACCCCCTAACTTGCCAAATGGAATGATAATAGCTGGCGTGTAAAGCTTTGGCCATGGTAAAGTTATATTAAATCATAAAATCATTTTCTATTTCTTGAAATGGCAACAGGCATTATCTAACCTCTTTATTCCTCGAAAACAGACAAGCTTTTGTTACTGTGCCTTTGAGATGGCTGGCAGTAGCCTAGCATTTAAGGCACTTTTCTGTGAACCTGATTCAAACACCCACTTTCTACTATTGTGTCCTTGAGCAAGACCCTTAGTTGCTGCAGGGTGACTGTCCTTGTAACCAGCATGATAATATATGAATGTAATTGAGCTTTGTTCAGACTGAATGGTCAGAATTTAATCTCACTAAAAATGCTCCTTATAACTTCAGTGCAAATTGACAGAGATGATCTAAAACTGCTAAATGCTGGATAGCTGTTAATGTATGCAAATGTGCTGACTTCAGATTTTCCATATATTCATAATATGGACTGGGACAGGTTTTATTTTGAAATGTTAGCAATGCTTCATAATGCTTCATTAGTTTGAAAAAGAACAGTTAGGAGGCATTTTCAACAACAAATACTATATTATTCATAAACTGTATTCTATGTCAAATATGGTATATATTTCAACAAGCATCTTTCACTCTCACTTTAACCAGGTGTTTAATGGTAATTTGATGGATAGTGTGAATGCATCTGGAATCAAAATACCTGTAATGATGACATTGTGGTCTATCATCACCAGGCCTAGATTACTGTAATTACTGGGAGGTCTCAGGTGAACATTACAGGGAAACACAGCAATCTCTATTTAACAAAATACCAAGAATAATGTTTCTGCTATGTGAGTACTTTAACAGCTAGGCTTTTAGTTATATTTTGTAAGACATATGTATCTATAGGTATGTATTTTGCACAATTCTGTGCAAAAACAGAATAACGCCTGGGTGTGTGGCCACATCTGTGCAAGAGCAGAGTGGATATTAAAGCACAAAGTTTGTATGGTATTTGTTTTATGATCAAGTTTTTATTTTTTCATCCGAGGAAGTGAAATAAAGGAGCCCTGGGCCTTTATTACTGAGGACACCACGTCCTGCTTGCTGGGAATTTCAGGGCAAGTGTAAACATGCATGTCTCATTTAAATGCGTCAGTAAGTCACATGAGCCCAGACATTACCAGTAAAAGTATAGTACCATATTACTGGGTTTTTGGTGGGTGGGTTATTGTTTTGTTCAGGATTAATCATTCTGCTCTCACAAACATGTTCTTATCTCTCAATCAGAAAAGAAATGATGCCATTTTTAAACCGAGCATCTCTGAAAATGCAAAATAGAAAAAAAGCTATTAAAGGTTCCATTACTTTTCAGAGCATTGCACAAATTAGGGGCTTTAAACCAATCTGTTTCTGGGTTTATGGACCCTTTCAACAGTAAAATATTTCCAAAAAAGTACACAAAAAATTAGGTACCTTGATTTATTTTAACTGAGCACCTTGGGGAAACCAGTTTATTTGCTTTTTAAGTAAAAACAATGCATATATTTTTTACAGTGTACAGACACTGCAGTGTGTAAAATCCATTACATATGTACATTTGACAGGTTTCTGCAGACACCTCACATTTTTGTAGCAGTAAAATCCAGCCCTGTCTTGCTCCAGTCTCTGCCTGTTCTCTTCCTCAGGTTAGCTTATCAGTTTTGTTTTCCCTTTTCTTGTTAATTCTGTACTCTGTACTTTCCTTTAAATCTTCAGTTTTCAAAGATTATTATAAAAACCTCTTGCATATGCATCCTCCTCCCACTTCTGTTATTAATTGCCAGGTCACATGGTTGTGTTGTCACTTCCAGTCCAGGCTGTTCTGCCCCTGGCCTCCACTTTTACCACCTGACCCATTCAGAAGTCAGTGGGCCTGCAGTAAGGACAACAGATTAACACAGCCGGGCTGCTGCCATTTACCATCATTTGGGCCTGAGGCCTATAAAGAGTCTAAAATAGCATTTGTTCTATGAAATTACATGGTACACAGACTATCAAAGTAAAACCCTATCTGTTGGAGTCAGCTGGAGTCACTGTGCACTTCTGATGTTTGAGCATCCAGCAGATGTGGTTCATCCAGATTATATAACGAGAGATTTCTCCCCCAGCTTAGGATGGATGCATGGAAATAATTGTGTCCATACTTGAAGCATGCCTATGACTCCTTTATATACAGTGAGGTGAAGAGGTGGAGCCTCCAGCACACGCCCTCGGATTGGGCCAGGATTCTACTGAAGAAACATTTGGTGCTTGTAGTAAAAGTCTTTATGTTGCTTTCTGTATTATACAACCTTGTTTGTGAACATTTTTCTTCAGTGTTGAATAATTTCTGATCAGTGGGGCCCCCCTTCAGATACACTGTATGACTTTTATGCATGGTTAGAAGCACAGAATGACATGGCGAAAGCCACAAAGGCCACCCCGCCCCCGTCTGACCACTGCTGAAGTAAAGAGGACTCTGCTAAGAGTAACCCACAGAAGGCCGCAGACCATGCAGCATTCCCAGGCTTGAGCTCAGAGGAATAAGTTGGCAGATGTTCTCACAGACCCATTCAATATATCTCTCAGCACCAACATCATTCCGACATACTTCAAAGCCACCACCATCATCCCTGTACCAAAAAGGTCCTCAATGTACTGCCTCAGTAACACTTGTCCCACTGCACTCACATCATATGAAGTACTTTGAGAGGCTCATCATGAGGTACACAAAATCACAGCAGCCCTCTCACTAGACCCCTTCAGTCTGCATATCGTCCCAACACTTCAACCCTTCACCTGGCCCCTCATCCACCGGGACAAAAAGGAAACATGTTAGAATACCGTTTATAGACTTCAGTTCAATATTCAGTACCAGGATTCTTGTTGCTCTTGTGTTTTTTTCACTTTCTCTTTAGGCCTTCCTGCCCATAATTGTGTATCCTTGTTATGTTATGTTTTAATTCTTTATGTCCTTGTAGTGTTATATTTTATATTCTTTTTTTCTGTCTTATTTATCACCATAGTCCTTGAGGCATGTTGTTTGATATTGCTATGTACTGTATATGTGGTTGAAATTACAACATCTACTTGATTTCACTCGAATAACGAGAGTTGGGGGTTAAACTTTTACCCTTTATTATATTACATACCCTAGCTGCTACATGGAATACCACAGTAGCCATGTAATAGCAAACAAACAAACATGTGGAACACTGTAGCTAATGCCTAAGAACCACCGAACTCTCACTTGGAAGACTGTAACAAACAAATAGCGACCCTAGTAACCATCTAAAGCAAAAAAGCATCTGCTCAGCAACAGTACAGCAATCACCTGGCAAAACATCTGTCTAGCACTTAAAATACCCTGGAAAATCCTAGCAACCACTGGGAATGCTATAGGAAACACATACCCATGTCAATCACAACCCCCTGTTTATAGTTTATTTATTTTGTTATTGCTGCGTGTGCACGTGAAATAATGTCATTGGTTACATTGTTTTAGGGGTAGAAGATCATCGATGAAAATATCAGGCCAACTTTACGTGCAGGACGAAAACAAACACAACCAAGCCCACCCATGCCTATTGCTCTCTATAGTGTTTGTGTAGTGTGCTCTAAAAAAATTAGATTGTGTCTTACTGACACACAAATCTTACAGTGTAGGTATCATTTCATAATTTCATTTGATGGAAAACAGCTGTGAAATAAGAGAACCTGAGTTTACAGTCCATTAAAGTGTTTTTGCATTATGTGTAACGTCTCCTAGGTCTGGCATGAGGAGGTTATCATTTTAGGGCATCATGTAGTTGAAGCTGCATGTATAGTACATGAATCCAGGAGTGTAATAGAATAATCGACTGTGCTGGCACAGTGTAATTGAATAATGGTTATCTTCCATCAGCGTCAGACATGAGCTCTGTTTCTGCCATCCTCCCTAACCAAGTAAATGGTGGTCTAATCAAATCCCCTGCCAGGATCTGTTTACTTTATCCACTGATGATAGCAGCGCTGGGCAGGCGGAGGTGAATCCCAAGAGGGTGTATGTTTACTTACTGTATGTAGGTTTGTGTTTGGGGTCATACATTTTGAGGAGTTTTATGTCTTTATTTAATTTTCTGCCCATTTACAATTTCATTACATGCAAATACAAAATGCATAGGAAAGTCAGAATACTTTTCTTCCATGAAGTTCATAAACATTCAGATATTTCATAAGCTGTGACTGTGATGAGCTCTAATCATGAATATATGACGAGTAGCTTATTAGTATGCTCTTATTGCATGCACGGTTAAATGTTTCTACACAGTTATTCATGACATGTAAGAAAAAGCTCTATTTTTTGAATACTGAAACAGTCCAATAAGCTTTAGAAAATTGTCCTTGTCTTCTCAATACTCAGGTTATGCTTTCATTTTTAAAAGTTAGCTGCTTCTGACAAAGTATAGATACATCCCAGACATATGCTAGAAAAAAAGTAGTTATAAACTGCCCAGTTTCCATTTTATATAAAAAACTTTTATTAGCGTTTTTATTATTTTAGACTCTTAACTTTTTACATTGATCAGACTGGTGCTTGATTGAACATAGAACGAAGGAATTTGCGGCCAAGTCAACATGTTGAACCCTCCTGAACCATTTTTGCAGAGCTGAGCACATAATCCTACTGAAAGAGGCTACTGCCATCGGGGAACACTGATGTGATGAATGATGAATGATAAAGTGATGAAGTGACTATTCTGTCATATGTGAACACACCACAGCAAACAATGTGAACAATGTGAAATTCTTCCTCTGTATTTAACCCTTTTACCGAGCGAAACAGAAGGTACCGAGGATAACAGCGCCTGGGGAGCAGTGTGTGGGGATGGTACCTCGCTCAAGGAACCTCAGAGGTGCCAGTAGCAGTCTTGAAATTCAAACCCATGACTTTCTAACCACTAGGCCACCAACTGTTGCCATGAATGAGTGAACTTGGTCTGTAATTATATCAAAGGTTTTGGTATGTGTCAAAGTATTGACCTCATAAATGCATCAGCTGACTTATCCTCTTTCCATAGAGCATCCTGGTCCCGTCCCTTCACCAGGATATGCACCCAGCTCTCCACATGATGTAAAAGAAATTGTGATTGATGAGAACAGGTCACTTTCTTCCACTATTCATAGTCCAATTCTGATGCTCACCTGCCCAGGGGTTTTCAACAGTGCACAAGGATCAGCATGGGCACTCTGACTGGTCAGCAGCAATGCAACCCCATATACAGCAAACTGTAATTCAATGTATTCTGACATCTTCCAGTCAAACCTTTCTAACCTTAATGTTTTCAACTATTTGTGCTAGAGTAGTTCTTCTGAAGGGTTGGATCAGACTGGCTAGCATTCACTCCCCATGAGCATGAATGAGTCTTGGGTGTCCATGAACCAATGTCTGATTCAGTGGTTGACTTTTTTGGGGCCACTTCTGGTAGGTAATAGCCAGTGTATACCAGGAACACAACACGTTCCAGTCCAGTTGTCTAGCTATTAGAATCTAACCCATGTCAAAGTCACTCACATTTTTAAACGTGTTCATTTTCCAACACATTAACTCCAAGAACTGACACATGTTGAGGAATTAATGCCACCCCTTGACAGGTGCCACTGTAACGAGATAATCAATGTTATTCCCTTCAGCTGTCAGTGGTTTTAATGTTGTGTCTGATCAGTGTATGGTTGTATATTTTCTGGCCGTTTGAGTGTGTGAGTGTGCGTACGATCCTAACGCCAGCAACCACTTCTGCTAATCCATCAGTCATGCCACTAATGCAGTTTATGGGGCCAGCAGGGGCTCTGACAGACTGACAATGGGCGAAGCAGGCCTGGTTTAAATCAATTAGCTAAGAGGACAACCCCAGCCTAAATCATAGGCAGCAAGAGAGCCTGTTCAAACAAGCAGCGGGAAGAGAGGGGAAGTCTGTGTGTAGTGCTTAGTCAGGGGTAGTGTTGGAGTTATGGGCAGGAGCTGACAGGCAGGGGAAGAATCAGAGAGAGAGGAGAGAAATAAAATGTGAGAGCAAGAGGGGGTGGGAAAGAGAAAGAGAGAGAAAGAAGGGGCGTGAGAGAGGATCGGGGAAGGGAGAGTGCACTAGAGAGATAGAGTGAGGAGATATAAAGAGTTAAAGAGAGAGGGAAAGAAAGGAGAAAGAATGGAAAGGGAAAGTAGAGAAAAAGAGAGAGAGAGAGGAAAGAGAGAGAGAGAGAGAGAGAGAGAGAGAGCAGATCAGAGTGAGAGAGAGAGAGAGAGAGAGAGAGAGAGAGAGAGAGAAGGAGAGAGAATGGGAGAAAAAGATGCTGGGAGCAGAAATAATGTACTAAAGAGGTAGAGAGAGAAGAGGGAAAGAGTAAAAGGAGAGAGGGAAAGGTAGGAGAAAGAAAGGAGAGGGAATGTAGAAAGAAAGAAAGGATATTAAGAGAGAGGAGAGGCAGTACAAAGGGAGAAAGAAGAGGGTGGAAGAGAAATTGAAATGAGATAGAGAAGGAAAGAAAGAGACGGAGAGATAGTGGGGGGTGTAAGGACTTTA
>JBBMFX010082809.1:0-23973 GCA_037832545.1 Rhabdalestes septentrionalis
TTAGTCCTCGTTTGGTTCTACCTGTCTTGTGTTTGTACCTTTTCTGTTGGCCCTCGAGCCGTATTCCTTTGTGTTTGATTAATAAAAATACCAAAACGGTACGTTGGCTTTGTGGAAGTCTGTGCACCGTGACACATATGTTTACACGGTGTCCTTTGTACGCTGTAAAATCTTGAGCCACTGCGCCTCGTTTCAGTGTATACATATATTTTGCAAATGCAAACGTGTATGCAGGAATGACGACATTCACATGAATTCTGTAAATGTGTTTATGTGTTTTTATCCTGCACTTTCCACTGCTCTCTTCATCTCTGTCAGTGACGACTACATTTTTTTGGTGTTTTTAAATAATTATATTTTTGTGGTGAAAACATTCAACTTCAGTGGTGCTATGTTACTTTGAAATTTGAAATGTAAATGAAACATACATATAGCTCAAATCCCTGGAATGACCAGATCCATGGTCACCAATTCAGATACTTCTCTGTTGTGTGGGGGCATGAGGTTTGCAACGCACGCCTAACGTTCCCAGTTTTCAAAATCAATCTACAGCTTACTAATAAATATTTTTACACATGCAAATGTATACCCACATTCAAATGAATGCTGTGCCTGGAAACCCAGTTAGTGTTTACTGTTTTTATCCTGCCCTTTCCATTGTTCTCTTCATCTGTGGCAGCAGCAGCCACATCGGCTTCAAACCCTGAACCATGCAGAACGACTCAACACAACACAACAGCTCTGGCAGCTGCCAGCTCTTCAATGACTCTCCAATAAACATAGCCAAAAGTGCAATACTGGGGCTGCGCTTTGTGCTGGTGGTCCCTGGTAATGTAGCAGCACTGGTGATTCTTGTTCAACAATTGAGGCAGAACAGCTTCACCATCAGACTGATGCTGAGTCTGGCAGTATCGGACTTGCTGACTCTCCTTCTCCTCCCTGTTTGGATCTGGAGTTCTCTGAACTGCTGGATCTTCGGCTCTGCTGCATGCAAGATCACCTACACTGAATATTGGTGCATCTGGATTGGTCTGGATGCTACTGTGTCCAGACATTTAGGAATGAGACGGAGTCTGTGGGCATCTTACTCTGGGAAATATTGGTATTTGTGATGTGTTTCTTCTTGCTGGCCGTGTCGTACTGTCTTCTTCATCGGGGAGTTCATCAGTCTCCTTTCTTCAGCAGCAACAGGACGACTCAGCTGGTGACAAGGATTGTTGTGGCATTCTTCATCTTGAATATCCTGTTGCCCATTTCTAATTTCTTAAATATTGTTGCCTTGTTACTCAAAAATTAAAATCTGCTCATGAGCGCAAAAATGAGCCGAGGATTAGCGAGAGCTCTGACCATTCTGAACAGCTGTGTGAACCCTTTTCTGTACACATTTGCTCTTAGAGAGCTGCATCCTGACAGTCATTTGGAGGAGAACACTTAGATCAAACATTATAAAACGGCATGAGAGGACTTATCTCGAAACATTTCAAATGTTTTTTTAAACTTCTTAGTTACACGTATGTGCTTATGACTAGAATTGTGGCATTTTTTGAATTTATTTCCATTACTAATGTCCAGGACATATTGTTGAGGAGGTAATGAGCAGAACTCTGACATTTCTGAACAGCTGTGTGAACTGTGGGTTTGTTCTTAGAGAGTTGTATTCTAACAGTCATTTGTTTATATCAAACATTGTGAAGTGGCTTTTGTGAACTTCTTCTGATGCCTGTTTCAGTAAAAGTATGTTAGGTCTGGTTTCATTTTTGATCCATTTTTTCTAACCACGGTAGACAACCATGGTATTTTTAATATTTTGTGTTCATCAAAAGATGGGATTCTTGCGCTCCCTACATCACTAGGATCAGAAAATTCAGACAATCTTGAAAAATCTAAATGAACATTCTTTCTGCATATCTTAACGTATTAGTTTTTTAGATCCTACAGAAAGCTACCGAGAGACGGTTTACACCAGGTCAGTTAAAGTGTCTTTAGTATCAGAAAATTCAACTGATATACATCCAGTCACCCAAATGTAGGAAATGTACCTCAGTTTGATTCTCCACCATAGTCTTTCATTTACTAATGAGTTGACTTATTAATTAGAAGGCATGTCAAAGCAGGGTTATTAAGTAATCCAGCGTGAGCTACTCATCCAGCAAGGTAGTTCAGGAGGGATAAACTAATTAAACTTACAAAGCTCTCCTTGATTGTGCAGGTAAAACAAGTGTTGCTCCTCTCTCGCGTCATACGTTCAGTTTGTAAAACATACTGGCATATTCTAAAATCAGATCCTGAATTCTCACATTTAATGAAGGACCTGCTGCTCTTCGTATACAAACGTGTGAAGAACCTCGGAGACCTTCTTGTTCTCACCCATTTTGTAAAATGTAAACTTCACAAAGCGTACTACGGCCATTACCAACTGGCAGTTATCGTTGTGGAGGATGTGCACATTGTAACAACACCTACAAGATGTGCACGTTCCACCATCCTCACAATAATAAACCTTTTCTAATCAAAAGTGTCCTTAGTTGCGCCTCCACTCATGTAATGTACATTTAATGTGTCCATGTGGTCTGGTATATTTAAGAAAAACGAATGGGCGCTAACAACACATTAGCGAACATAAGAGCTCTTTCCACAGACATGACTGAGTTTACCCGGTTGCAGTACTCTTCAATGACTACAAACATGACATCCCATCATTGCGCTTCCGTGGCATTGAACAAGTCAGTTTACCACAGAGGGGATGTAACCATGACTTGCGACTTAAAAGACGTGAGGCATACTGGATATTTACTCTGCAGACACTATCGCCAAAAAGTCTTAATGATGAATTTAACTTCAGCATCATGTCAATCTAATATTTTTTTTCTGATTTTGTTCTCCATTTGATAGGTGTACATAGATTGTTACTAGGTCGAAGACCAAAATGTTGCAAATGTCGCGAATTGGTCAGTCTGTGGGATTATTTCTGATTTCTTTAAACTTTCCAAGCAAAATAAGTGTAGCTTCAGTTATTTCTATGCAATCAGCATCTGTGCCTTAATGTATACCCGACTGTTTGCCTTTATGGTGCAGATTTTTTTCATGATATAAACTGGACTGTTGTTTGTGAACCATAACATCTGTACTTGACTTCACTAATGCTCTTGTTGTAGAAAGCAAGCAAATCCTCATTGCAATGTTCTAACATCTAATATGAAGTTTTGCCGGTAAAGTAGCTGCTACTGCAACAAAGAGGTGACAAACACTCCATCAGTACTCTTGATTTCAGAAGAAAAGCTGGAGATCTACAAACTACATGTTCTGTTTGGCCAGAAGGGTTTTGATAGTTTTGTAAGTACCAATCAAATAATCTGATTAAATGTCCTTTAATTCAGAAACAGAAGTGTTAGAATGAAGTGTGCTCTTCTAACTTATTTTCAAACCGATCATTATGTTTTACACAATGCAAACCAAGACAAGACTGTGCAGTAATTGAGCAACTTCCAGGAACCCACAGTATTTATATTTCCACATGTGACTAAAGGGGTGACAACAATCCCATTAGATCAAGTCATGTGTCATCAGTATCAGGAATATATCTGCAAGAGCCACAAAATAGCTACAGCAATCTATGTTTACAACACATATCTTGGTTTTTTTCATTTCCATTAAAGGAGTGCGGCCATGGTGATGTGCACTATGGCCGCACTCCTTTAATGGAAATGAAAAAAACCAAGATATGTGTTGTAAACATAGATAACCCCCATGCCAGTGGCACAATATTGTAACATACCTATAGCTCAAATTCCTGGAATGACTAGATCAGTTGTATAAACATAAGCAAATGTGATCCCAATAACTTCCTCATCCACATGAATACTGTGCCTGTAATCATAAGCCGTGGAAAAACCCAGGTACTGTTTAATTTCATCCAGCACCTTCCAATGTTCTCTTTGTCTGTGGCAGCAGTGACATGTGAATCTCAGGCTCTTTTTACTTTTCAATGTAAAGATTTTCTATGTTCATTTCATCTGTACCAGCAATAGGCACATCTGATTCAACCCGTAAACCATGCAGCGCAATGCAACACAACTCAACTGCTCCAGGAGATGCCAGGCCAGCGAGGCTCTTCCAGTTGACAAGGCTGGCAGTGCTATATTGGGACTGTGCTTTGTGCTGGGGGTCCCTGGTAATGTAGCAGCACTGGTGATTCTGGTTCGACGCTTGAAGGTGAATAGCTTCACCCTTAGCCTGATGCTGATGCTGGCGGTATCAGACCTACTGACTCTCCTTACCCTGCCCATTTGGATGTTGTCCTCTCTGAACTGCTGGATCTTCGGCTCTGCTGCATGCAAGATCATCTCCTGCAGTGAATATTGGTGCATCTACTGTAGTGGATTGTGTGTGACTCTGATAGGTTTTCAGAGGTACATGCAGGTGCTGCATCCTCAGAAATGGGCTAAAGTTGGAGTAAAAGGACAGAAAGGGCTTTTGTGTGGGATCTGGATCCTGAGTGGGGTGTTAAGTTCATATGCTCCTGTTAAGCGTGAGGAAAAGTGTGATTGCTCTGGATGCTACTGTGTCCAGACATTTAGGAATGAGACGGAGTCTGTGGGCATCTTACTCTTGGAAATATTGGTATTTGTGATGTGTTTCTTCTTGCTGGCTGTGTCGTACTGTCTTCTTCATCGGGGAGTTCATCAGTCTCCTTTCTTCAGCAGCAACAGGATGACTCAGCTGGTGACAAGGATTTTTGTGGCTTTCTTCATCTTGTACGGCCTGTTGCCCATTTCTAATTTCTTAAATATTGTTGCCTTGTTACTCAAAAATGAAAATCTGAGAACAAAATCAGAAATTTGTGCTGGAATAGCGAGAGCTCTGACTTGTCTGAACAGCTGTGTGAACCCTTTTCTGTACACATTTGCTGTTAGAGAGCTGCATCCTGACAGTCATTTGGAGGAGAACACTTAGATCAAACATCATGAACCGGCAGGTAAAACCCAGACTCTATTTATTTTCATCCTGCTCTTACCACTGGTCTCTTCATCTCTGTCAGTGGCGGCCACAATTTTGGGTGGTTTTTAAATAATTATATTTAAAAGTGCACTTTAAGGAAAATAAAAAATTCAATTATCTGTTGTAAATATGTTTAGCCCCCCATTCCAGTGGCGCTATGTTAACTTGAAATTTAAAGGCAACTGACTTATAGCTTAAATCCCTGGAATGACCAGATCAGTGGTCGCCAATTCAGATAATTTTCTGTTGTGTGGGAGGCATGAGGGTTGCAAACAAGCCTACAGTTTGACGTCTTTCTACTACTTTATGCTAAACATTTTTACATATGCAAATGTGAACCCAGGAGTTTTCACATTCACATGAATGCTGCGTGTGTAAACATAAGCCCTGGAACCCAGGTAGTGTTAATTGTTATTATCCTGCACTTTACATTGTTCTATTCATCTGTGGCGGCAGCAGCAGATGCTTCAGACCCTGAACCATGCAAAACGTCTCAGCCCAACACAACAGCTCCAGCAGCTGCCAGCTCTTCAATAACTCTCCAACAGACATAGCCAGGAGTGCTATACTGGGGCTGTGCTTTGTGCTGGGGGTCCCTGGTAATGTAGCAGCACTGGTGAGTCTTATTCAACGGCTGAAAGAGAACAGCTTCACCATCAGACTGATGCGGAGTCTGGCGGTATCAGACCTGCTGACTCTCCTAACCCTCCCTGTTTGGATCTGGAGATTTCTGAACTGCTGTGGCTCTGTTGCATGTAAGATCATGTCATATGCTGCATATTGCCTCAACCTCTGTAGTGGATTGTGTGTGACTCTGATAAATTTTCAGAGGTACGTGCAGGTGCTGCATCCTCAAAAAAGTTGGAGCTAAAGGACAGAAAAGCCATTTGTGTGGGATCTGGATTCGGAGTGGGGTGTAAGGCTCATATACTCCTGTTCAGCATAAAGTACAAGGTTTCCCTCATGGATTCCACTGTTCCCAGACATTTTGGAATAAAAAAGAGCAAGTGTGCATTTTGCTCATGGAATTATTGGTATTTGTGATCTGTTTCGTCTTGCTGGCTCTGTCGTACTGTCTTCATCAGTCTCCTTTCTTCAGCAGCAACAGGATGACGAAGCTGGTGAGGAGGGTTGTTGTGTTCTTCATCTTGTACGGCCTGTTGCCCATTTCTAATTTCTTAAATATTGTTGCCATGTTACTCAAAAAAGAAAATCTGATCATAAGGGCAAACATTTGTGCTGGAATAACGAGAGCTCTGACCTGTTTGAACAGCTGTGTGAACCCTTTTCTGTACACATTTGTTCTTAGAGAGCTGACAGTCATTTGGAGGGGAAAACTGAGATCAAACATTGTGAATTTGCATGAAAGGACTTATCTTGAAACAAATAATATGGTAATTACATGTAGGTGCTGTTAACTAGAATTGTTGGGATTTAAAAAAATATTTTGAATCCTTTGTATCCTTACGAATGTTTGCTTATATTGTTGAGGAGGTAATTAGCAGAACTCAGACATTTCTGAACAGCTGCTTGTACTCTTTGCTGTACGTTTGTTCTTAGAGAGTTATATTCTAACAGTCATTTGCTTAGATCAAACACTGTGAATTGGCTTTTGCGGACTTCTTCTGATACAGTGCCTCTTACAGAAAAAGTGTGTTACATCTGGTCAGGTTTAATTTTGGATTTAAACTAATTAGTCAGTTAATCGCTATCCACCATAGTCATTGATTGACTAAGTAGTTTACTTATAAATTAGGGGACATGTCATAGCAGGGTTATTAAGTAATCCAGTGTGAGCTACTTGTCCAGCAAGGTAGTTCAGGAGGAATACAGTTATTAACCATTATAAAACTCGCATTAATTGTGCAGGTAAAAAGTGTTTTGCTTGGATAAAGGAAAATTATTAGGATCAATTTTAGTTACTCTAAGAGCATAGGTGCCATGAAATGACTTCACCTTAATGAACAAGATGAGGAATCACCGTTCACAATTTATTAACTACAAGAGAAAAAACACAAAACTCTCATAAACACAAATGTGAGAAATGCTAGAGAAATGTGAGAAATGGTATTGATGTTTGTTACGGCTGGGTTTTTTTGAGGAACTTTTTTTAATTTAGTGTTGTATGTTTGTTTCCTAGGTCTCTATATCAGCTGTCTTGTTTTTAGTTTAAATAATTAGGGTTTATGATTGGTGTGTGTCCATATGGTCCATATTGTATTTAAGTTCTTTGTGTTCATGTGTTTTGGGCAGATCAACCCTCACTAATACCCTCACATTCCCTGTTCCTCATGTCTCCCATGTATAGGTATGTTTCATGTTAGAAAGGCCCTCGAGCCTCTTTGGTTTTGTTTATTGTTTGAACAGATTCTGTGTCTTTTATTCGTGTAGCAGGCTGGATTGATCACTGCTCTGCAGGAGGATTCTGCGGAGACATTGCAGATCTCCAGCCCTTAGCTACGGGGCAGTTGGACATTCACAACTGGATGCTGCTGCATGAGGGAAAGCTTCCATCTGCTGCAGACCCTCATAGGACCAGAGCCTGCTCCCCTCCTCCATCTTTGGAACCTGCACACGTGCCTCGTCTGACTCCCCTGCATCCCTACACTGTGACAATGATAAGATTACTGAAGGTTCAAGCCTCCCTAAACTGCGAGCATCATGAACGCAACACAACCCAATTCACAAGTAACATTACCAGCAATAGGCATATCGGATTCAACCCCTACACCATGAAGCACTGTGCAGCACAACTCAACGGCTCCAAGAATTGCCATGTCAGTGATGAACTTCTAGCATACAAGGAGAGCAGTGATCTTTAGGGGCTGTGCTTTGCAAGTATGACTCTCCTTCTCCCGCTCGTTTGGATCTGGAACTCTGTGAATTGCTGGTTCTTGCAGTTCTGGATCTCTGGTTCTCCTACAATGAATATTGGCGCACCTTCTGTAGTGGATTGTCTCCGATGAGCATTCAGAGGTACATGCAGGTGCTGCATCTTCAGAAATGGACTAAACTTGAAGCTAAAGGACAGAAAGGCTTTTTGGGTAGATTGTGGATCCTGAGTTACGTTTCTATTGTGTTTTGCTCCAACATGACCCTTTACTTGACCCTCAAACAATCAGAAAGATGATCATTAAAAGGGGCAGGTGTTGCAGGATGTGGCTGGAACTAGATTTCTCAGGAGGGCAGATCTCCAGGACCAGGGATTGTGACCACTGGTAACCAGGTGGTGGACTGGATAGCTGTTAGACAAGTCTGCTGTTGTACACTTACGCTGCCTCTCAGGAGTTTAAACAAATATCTAGTTCCTAATGCCAAACATTTTTGCATTGCATGACGTCATTTTCATGAATTATGTTCCTGTGCACATAAGCCCAGAGACCTAGGCTTGCTTTTCATTGTTCCATTTATTTGTACAAGGAATAGCTGCATCGGCTTCAAACCCTAAACCATACAGCACAACTCAACCCTCGGCTTGTGCTGGGGGTCCCTGGTAATATAGCTGCACTGGTGATTCTTTTAGGATGTCTGGGAAAGAACAACTTCACCATCAACTGATGCTGATTCTGGAAGTGTCTGACCTTCTGATTCTCCTTCCTCTGCCCATTTGGACCTGGGCTCTACTGAAAGGCTGGATCTTCGGCTCTGTTGCATGCAAGATCATCTCCTACACTGAATATTGGTGTGTCTTCTTTGAATATGACGACTATCCAGAGGTACATGCAGGTGCTGCATCCTCCGAAATGGGCTAAACTGGGTGCACGAGGAGAGAACAGCCTTTTGTATGGGATCTGGATCCTGAGTGGGGTCTTGAGCTCATATGCTTCTGTTCAGCGAGAAGTAGGATGTGAGCAGTATGGGTTCCAGTACTGTAACCAGCACTTCAGGAACTATACTGATAAAGTAGCCACTTTAGTCTTGGAAATACTTCAGTTTCTGAGATGTTTCTTCTTGCTGCTGTACTTCTACTATCATCTCCACCTAGGGGTTCTTCAGTCACAGGATGGCAAAGCTGGTGTTGAGGATCATCACAATGTTCTTCATTTCCTATGCCCTGGTTCCCATTGCTAACATCTTAGTTATCATTGCAATGTTACTGAAGAATGAAAATCTGGTGTGGGCTACAGACCTTGGTGGTCAAATGCCTAGAGCTCTGAAATTTCAGAACAGATTTGTGAACCACGTTCTGTACGCCTCTCTGGGTCTATGTATGAAGAGTCAGGTCTTCAAGATTCAAACCCTCTAAAGAGATTATTTTCACTGTAATAAACTTTTAAACCTTGTTAACCCTTTCCTACTTCAGCACAATATTAAAGTTTTTAGACACTAAATCATGCTGATGAAAAAAACCCACCTTATACACATAATTTTTAACCAGGAGAATCATTTCAGGAGAATCAGGTAAGTCAAATCCTAACAGGTCATTAAAAAAGGTTCATTTTTTAAATTAAGTAATCCAAATATCATTTCATTTTTAAATACACCTTTTTAGTACTTGTTTATGTATGAGAAAACTATTTCTTTATTCATGAGAATGTATTGATGTATGAACTATGCTTAATTTTGTAAGCTAGAATGCCTTAGTAGATGCATCACATAAATGTTCTGTAAATATTCAAAGTTCTGTATATAGACTGGAAAATAAAGCTTTAAACAAATTTTTTTATAGGATATTTTATTTTAAAAAGTCATTCCTAGAAGTGTCAGTTTGTGTAGTTTTAATGCAAGATTTAAAATGTAATTTAAACTTTCATTGTGGCAGGTAGTAAAACACAACCAACTTAAATGGCCTGTAAATGTTTTTCATTTTGACACTCTATCTTCTTTTCGTGCCATAAACTGATCCAGTATAGGTATATGAGTACCCTTATTCTCCTCATGCTCTTTTGCATAACCAAATTTGTACATATTATTACAGCATCACTGTGAGATTATAAATTAAACCCTTTCCAACATGAAAAAATCAGTGTTGCTTCAGTTATTTCTTAGCAATTAACACCTCTGCCATAATGTATCTTGATAGGCCTCCTGACCATTTGGTGCTGAATATTTAATTGCTAGATGCCTTTAAAAGGCACTCATTGCGTTGATATAAACTTGACTGTTCTTTGTGAACCATCACACCAGGAATCAGTAATGCTCTTGCTGTTGAAAGCAATCAAATCCCCATTGCAATGCCAGTAAAGTAGCCGCTACTGTAACAATGAGGGCTCACTGATTTCAGAAAAAAGCTAGATATATACGCTAGATCACAATTACTGGGTTTAATGGCATGATTATCATCAATGAAATAATCATGGTTTCACGATTATCACAATTCTCTTATACACATTGTAAATGGTTTATATCATACATAAAAACATAAACAAATAATACAGAGCATAAATATATATATAAACAAATGGCTTTTGAAACATAAATAATGTAAAAATGGATGCAAGTTTATATCTTTAGAATCATATTTAAGATGATGTATTAGTTAATTTCCCTATTTAAAAAATGCATTCAACTGCTGCAGGACTGGAGTGCTCCTTTGTCTGGCGTGCTTGCTTCAATTCTTTCAGTTTATATATATAAAAAATGTGAGCATATTCACATTCCCAGTGCTCAGTCCTCAACGCAGAGGAGACCGGAAAATGGCCGCTTGAGCTTTCTGATGGTACGCTTATTGCAATATGTTGACAGCACTGTCATAAACACAGTGTTAAGGAGCCTTTACGATTCAATAACAGTGCTGTTTTAAATCAAGGTTAATCGTGAGACCAGATTATCATGACATCCCTAATCTACAAATGACATGTTCTGTAAGGCCAGAAAGAAAACTGAAACACCTTTGAGCACATAAGACAGAAGCTCACATATTGTCACCAGTTATCAAACAATCTGATTCAGTGTGATTTATTCAGTAACAGAATGAAGTTTGCTATTTTCTCCATTGATTTTAAACTGATCTTCTGTTTTGTAAAATGAAAACCAAGAAATTTAACAAGACCGTGCAGTAGGTGAGCATTGTTTATAAATCTCCAGGAAACCGCTGTGTTTCAGAAAATCAGACCACTCCAGCATTTTCCTCATGTCCGAATGTAAACGAAAGTCTTCGATTCAGTCACGAGGGAGGTGAGACATTAGACTGCCGAATCAGAAGCCATGCTACAAAACTCTCTCAGATGTAGACTGGGACAGGTTCTGGTAATGCGCAGATTACATCAATTAGTTTGCGGATGTAGTGGCTAGCTTTGTTAGCATTCTTGCTGATAACATTGTTCACATGGCAACAATGAAGGATTTTCTAAACCAGAAACTATTGGTAGACGAAAGCATCAGTGAGGCAGAGAAAATGTGCACAACAGCTTACAAAACTGAACTCAACAGTGGCGACATGAGCTCTTACAAAGAGGCATCATACTGTGGTGTGCCGTCTCTCCAGGACATCTACACCAGGACATGCAGGACCAGAGCAGTCAGGATTGTCAGAGACTCATCTCACCCCAGTTACTGTCTGTATGTCTTAAATCAGGCAAACATTTCAGGAGTCTTATAGCCAAAACAGAGAGACTCAGGAGGAGCTTCTATCCTCAGGCTGTTAGACTTCTTAATGAGGAAATGCCACCACAGTCCATAAACTTTACATAACTCCTCAGACAATAAATATATATTTTCTGTATTCCATACATATACCCACCTATTTATGTGTCCTAATCATCAAAATATGGCACCCTGCACTTTATGCATAGTAGGGGTGGAGCCGAATACAAACACGGTATTCGGAAAGGCATAAATAACGTGTTTTTCACGAATACGGTATTTGGACAAATACTTTTTTTAAATATTTGTATTCGGGAACCAAACCCCACCCCCACACCCGCGCTCGCGGGGTTAGGGCTCTCGACCCGTGATCAGAAATTTGTGGGTCGTTCCCCAAAACTGCTAGCCACCTCTGAGGTGCCCTGAGTGAGGTAACCATCCCCACACACTGCTCTCCACACACTGCTCCCCACACACTGCTCCCCGAGCGTCGTGTTCATGGCTGTACGCTGCTCCATTTGGTGAAAGGGTTAAAGGAGGATTTTCGTGCTGACCGATGTTTACTTTCACTTTTAGATACTCCACTCCCCCCGCACGCTGTCACAAGCTCAAGTTTTACTCGAATACAAATACGAATACGAATATTTTTCCCCTTTCAACAAATACGAATACAGATACGAATAGTGGCCGCTCTGCACACCCCTAATGCATAGTAATACATTGTAATTGTACAGTACACATTTCTACTTCCAATGCACAGTTATTTATTCTATAAAACCATAAACCCTTTATTAGTCCCACAAGTAGAAAATTTGCTAGCAAATGACCCCGCCCATCTCTGACAGGATTTATCCTTTGAGTTAAGTTTCAATTCCTTAGCCCAGTTTGGATGAGCTACTTAGCTCAAATGAAGCAACAATTTGGGTAAACTTTACCTCTGCTAATTAATTTTCACCAACTTGCTACGACACACTGGCTTTTAATGAATGTGATTCATGATGGCAATGACACGGAGAACCATGATTCCTAGAAGCCTCTTCTTGTAAACACAGATGATTTTGCTTTTATTTTGAACAAAAAATAAATCAAGTGTAAGGACAAGACGGATTGTTGTATGTGAGCTCATGGGCATGAGAGTGGAGAGACCAGCCTAGAGTTGTGCTTTTATCAACTATGGCTCTAAAGCAGAAATCACCAAGTGCTGGTTCTCTCCGGACCTGTAAACAGTCTGGTAAATTCACGAGATTAAGTCATTTTCATGGAGCGTTATTTTGGACGGTGTCTGTAGACATGGGGCGCTGCTGTTCCAGTTAATACGACAACAGGTTCACTCGTTAGTTTACTAGTGATGGGAAGTTTTGTCTCTTTTCAGAGAGCCGGCTGTTGTGGCCTCAAATTTTGATGGATAGCCACTTTTCAGACCGGCCAAGGCTTGGACTTCTTCTGAAAAACGTTGTGGTCAACGTGCCGCAATTGCCGTGGGGCTCAGTGCAAGAAATGGGCGTGGCTTTCTAAACTATCCTGTTTTGTTGTTTTCCCGGCCCGCGGTCAGGCACCAGCTCTGATCATTCACAGTTAAATGAGGTTCCTCTCACTGTTTGTAATCTCATTTTGATCTCAACTAAGTTGGTAAAAATCACTTTACAAGAAAATGCAACGTAGATTTTCTGCTACATCATATTTTAATAATAACAATAATGATAATTGTTGTAGCTGTTGCACATTATATCTCCATACATGCTTTGTTTATGTGTGTGTGTGTGTGTGTGTGTGTGTGTGTTTCGCCATGCAAGCCATAGAAAATAATGCACAGCACATGCGGCGTTCGGTCTGTACATAGGGGAAGGCTATAAGACACAGGATGGACTTCAGTTTGGACCTTCAACTGGGACGAAGCTTAATAACTGGACCTCAGTGGCTTTAAATTGAATACCCCTGCTCTAAAGAGCTATCAGATTTTGATATATATCTACTAAATTCTGCTGAATTTGTTTTACATATGAAAATGTGTACCCAGGAATTTTCACATTCAAATGAATGCTAAGCTGGTGCACATAAGAAAACCCAGGTAGTGTTTATTTTCATCCTTCACTTTCCATTGTTCTCTTCATCTTTGGCAGCGGCAGCCACATCGGCTTCAAAACCTGAACCATGCAGAACAACTCAACAGAACTCAATTGCTCCAACAGTTGCCAGGTCAGTGATGTCCCTCCAGATTGCAAGGCTGGCATTGCTATTATGGGGCTGTGCTTTGTGCTGGGGGTCCCTGGTAATGTAGCAGCACTGGTGATTCTTGTTCAACGCTTGAAGGAGAACAGCTTCACCATCAGACTGATGCTGAGTCTGGCTGTATCAGACCTGCTAACTCTCCTTACCCTGCCTGTTTGGATCTGGGGTTTTCTAAACTGCTGGATCATCCCCTCTGCTGCATGCCAGATCATCTTCTATGCCTCATATTGGTTCACCGTCTGTAGTGCATTTTGTGTGTCTCTGATAAGTTTTCAGAGGTACATGCAGGTGCTGCATCCTCAGAAATGGGCTAAACTCGGTAAACAAGGAGAGAATGGCCTTTTGTGTGGGATCTGGATACTGAGTGGGCTGTTAAGTTCATATGCTCCTGTTCAGTATGAGGAACAATATGATTGGTCTGGATGCTACTGTGTCCATACAGAATCTGTGGGCATCTTACTCATGGAATTATTGGTATTTGTGACCTGTTTCTTCTTGCTGGCTCTGTCGTACTGTCTTCTTTATCGGGGGGTTCATCAGTCTCCTTTCTTCAGCAGCAACAGGATGACTCAGCTGGTGACAAGAATTCTTCATCTTGAATATCCTGTTGCCCATTTTTTATTTCTTAAAGATTGTTGCCGTGTTCCTCAAAAATGACAATTTGCAAATGAACTCATCGATTTGTGCTGGATTAGCGAGAGCTCTGACCATTCTGAACAGCTGTGTGAACCCTTTTCTGTACACATTTGCTGTTAGAGAGCTGCATCCTGACAGTCATTTGGAGGAGAACACTTAGATCAAACATCTTGAAGCAGCATGTGAGGACTTATCTTAACATTTCAAACGATGGTTCTTTCTTCAACTCTAAACGTCTTAGTTACACTTAGTTGCTTCTTAGATAAAATGAAACACACTCACCTACAGCTCAAGGGGGTTAAAATATTTAAGGGGACTAGTATTTTAGTGGCATTTTTTATGTTTTGTGCTCTTACTTTTACCAATATCTTGCATATATTTCTGAGGAATTAAACTACAGGTAAACGACAGGATAATGAGCAGAACGTTTGTAGGTTTGTTCTTAGAGATTTGCAGTCTTTTACTTAGATTCAACATTGTGAACTGGCATGTGAGGACTTATCTTGAAACATTGGAAATGATGGTTCTTTCTGCATCTTTAAACTTCTTAGGGTCTCTTAGGTACTTCTTATGTACAGTGAAACATTACACTCACCTATAACTCGAGGGGGTTAAAAGATTTCAAGATTCTTGTGTTTGTCACATGCATAGACATTCAACTACAACACACAGTGGAATGTATCCTGAACCGCTCTTTTGTGACTGTGCAAAACATAAAAAAAAAAAAAGTTACATTCTATAATGTTAATAAATCTGACATTTTCGGAAACACAACTAAAAATAAGGAAATGAATACAAGTGTAATATTTAAGTGTAAGGGTAATGAGCAGAGCTCAGACATTTCTGAACAGCTGTGTGAACTCTTCTGTACGTTTGTTCTTAGAGAGTTGTCTTCTATCAGTCATTTGCTTGAATAAAATATTCTAAATTTGCTGCTGTGGACTTACAGTGCCTGTTTCACTAAAAGTGTGTTACATCTGATCTGGTTTCATTTTTAATACATTTTTTCTAATCATGTTTGACAAACAAGGTACTTTTGGTTGAGCCACTCAGTGCAATAAAGCAACACTTTGGTTAAACTTCACCAGAAAGGTCAGGAGACTGATTGTTGTATGTGAGGTGATTTGTGCATTACTTACTGCACACTGATGCACATCACTACCAAGTGTAAACGCATGTGAATAAAATAGAATACCTACGATACATACATTTTTAATTAATATTTTTGCCTTAAATACATACTTAAAGCTGCACTTTAACATGTATTCAATGCATATTTCAGTAAAAGTGTGATATATCTGATTTGATCAAAAAACAGATTCTATCCAAGGTAGTGTTCATCTTTTTGTGTTCATCAAAAGGCATGATTCTTGCTCTCCCTACATTAATAGAATAAAACATTCAGACCATCTTGAACATTTTAAATGATTCTTTCTGCATTTAACTTACAATTAATGTTCTTAGATACAAAGAAATACTACATTCACCTACAGCTCTAGGTGGCTGAAATCTAATACTAATGGATAAATGACCACATTCACAGGAATTCTGCACATTAGCCCCAGAATCCAGGCTTTATTTAATTTTTGCACTCAGTGTTTTCTTCATCTGTCCCAGCAACACCTGAGCCACATCAGACTCAATCCCCTAAACCACACAGCACAGTGCAACACAACTCAGATTCCATCAGGGCTGGTTTGGGACTGTGCTTTGTACTGGGGGTCCCTTGTAATGTAGCAGCACCGGTGATTTCTCTCCAAAGCTTGAAATTGTGCAGCTTCACCCTTTGACTGGTGAACACCACCCTTGACTAAAATAAAATATATATATATATGAAGATAGCTGCTGTAAATGTGTCAAGCACCCTCATGCCAGTGGCACATTCTTATTTTTAAATTGAATAATGAAGTACCTATTGCTTGTATCCCAGGGATTACTAAATCAATGGTCACCAATTCAGATAATTTTCTGCTGTGTTTTGCTCCAACAATGCATTTGTGATGCTGCCCACAGAGAAATAATATATTTACACAAATGTTCAATGAATACTCAATCTGTATTCATTTATTAGAACAAGAGCAATTAAAATCAGGAGCAAGAAAAGAGCAAGAAGAAATCAGTACCAGTGCACTATTAACCAGCCATTTGTTACATTTAACTTACATTTATTTTGTAAGAATGTTCTTCATTTTGAAACCACTCCTTTACAGAATAAACACATTTGTAAAACAAGTACAACTGTAATTACTCGTCCAAAAGTGCTAACAGTGTATTTCCATGGTATATTGCATTTCAACTAGGTCCACAGCATTTTGTCCTGTCCTTTACTTATCTAATCCTGTTTATCTAATCTCATATTGTCTGTGTTTTTGTGTGTATGGGCAGTCGTTTATAAAAACAGCTTAACAAATTTTGAGGTGTAACTTTTTCCCCATATGGCGCAATGTTCACACATTTATAATTAAATGTTTAAATGTTAAATATATCTAAATATTACATCTAAATGTAAATATAAATGTAAATGTAAATATATTCAATCTATATCTTAAATCTAAATGTTTCACTTTTACAAAGGGAGATATATATGCCTATTGGCAATGCCCAGTGATTACAGTTGGCTGTTACTCAGAAGGGGGCTGGAGTGTGTGATGTGATCTCCCCTCACCAACATGGAGGATTTGATTCAAATTATAATAAATCTAAATGTTAAATATGAAAACTCGGTTCTCACTCAGAGGGTTAGCGCTGTTGCCTCACAGCAAGAAGGTCCTGGGTTGGGCGCAGGGTCTTTCTGTGTGGAGTTTGCATGTTCTCCCCGTGACCGCGTGGGTTTCCTCCGGGAACTCCGGTTTCCTCCCACAGCCAAAAACATGCGTGATTGGGGATAGGTTGATTGAGCACACTAAATTGCCACTAGGTGTGATTGTGAGTGTGAATGTGTGTGGCCCTGCGACGTGCTGGCGACTGTCCAGGGTGTACCCTGCCTTCGCCCATTGTAACTGGGATAGGCTCCAGTCCCCCCCCCCGACCCCGAGTGTGGGATAAAGGGGTAGAAAATGGATGGATGGTTCTCGCTCGGTGACACATTTCTAACAACCCCTTGTTTGCCCCTGCAAACTGGAGTTATTCGCTGAAAACAATTCACATTTGCCCAGGTGTCCCATTAGTTTTGTACAAGGTTGACGATTTTCGGCTAATCACTCCAGATTAGCAGGGCTATTATGGCACACGAGGGATTTCTGGAAATGTGTCACCGAACCGAAGTCTGAACTTTCACATTTAGATTGGGAGATATATTTTTCAGCGACAGGTTCCAGGTGTATTTTTGACTCGGCATGTAGCAGTTCGACAGTCTGCCAAGTTGAGTGGGACCTAGCCTCAATAAGATGCAGACAAAGTACTAAGAGCCAATTCCTCCAATGCACCGTCTAGCAATTCGCTTGAGGTTGGTATTTTAGTTGAAAATAAAACGGTACATCAGTACAGTGGATGAATTTCTAAATCATCTGATGTCATTTATTTCAGATACCTTGCAACTGGTGACTCCTACACCACCATTGCCTCCAGTTACCGGCTGGGCATCTCACTGTGGCAGAGATTGTGCCAGATGTGTCCAAAGCAATTTGGGCTGGAGGGGTGCCCTGGCAGTACACGAACACCTGACATGCAAACACCACATGCTGCTGCTGCTCATCCTCTTCACAATAAAACAAAGACTCTTTTAAGAGCCACTTACTTAGTCATATAAAAGGCTGGTCGAGAAGACTAGTTTTTGTATTCATAGTCATCCCTACTGTCTGGAATCTCATTTTGAACTAAACTAAAATGTTATTCTCAAAATCTTCTCTCTACCTTTTCATTCCCTGTCTTGACCCCTATGTAGAGGAGGGTGCTGGGGAAGCCCTGGGTAAGTACTTCCAGGTCATTTTCTGCTCTGCCTCTGCACCACTCTTCTTTCCTCTGACCTTCCTTCCTCTCCTTAATATACAGTTCAAATGTCCCTGAGATTTTTCCATGTCTTTCTATATTCTTCCTCTTTTAAAGTGGAGAAAATATGTCCGGTTAATGGTAAACTATGTTTTAAGACATCCCAACTTGCAAAGTGCCATTTTAGTGAGGTACCCAATGAAAACCCTACTTCATTCTTTCAACTAATAAACCTAAAATAGCCTGTAGCTATCACATACTGTTTCAGTCATATATACTGCCAACAATAAGCAACAAAACACACCTGGCATATCAAGAGAATTATTTCTCTAACATATCTTCTTATTTCCAACGTCGCATTTCAGTAATCAGATTTCTGGACACACAATGATTTATAAGATTAGCTCTTCCCCATACCCGCTTTGTGTGTGTGTTTCAAAGAGGCAGACCAAATACTAGCTCATTTAGATTCTATTGGCTCTTGCGTCGAACAAACCATAGAAAATAATGGGTTTCACAGCAAAGCACAATGCATGCTGCATTCGGTCTGAAACCCGCTTTAAGGTTATTTAAGGCAAATCTTCCATGTTAGTGAAGGGATATCACAGCAGGCAGTCCAGCCCGCTGCTAAGTAACAGCCAATTGTAATCATGAGGCATAGCCAATTAGCATATCTCACCATTTGTAACATTGTGCAACATTTAGATTTAAAATGTAAGATTTAGATTTAAGATTTAGATTTAACATTTACATTTAGATTTATCATTTAAATGTAAAATTTACACAGCGAGAAAACGTACCAAAGCATAATACTGTTGTGATATAACAGAATTATTAACCCATAAACTGCTAAACACCGCTTCTCATTCATTTTTTCCCGTCTCAAACATTTTAAAAAACCCACCGAGCTGGAGGAGTCGACTCCCAGCAGCCACCCAGTCAAACCTGGGTCGTCTTTTGTAATAAGCCAAAAAAATGCGAAAAAACTCGCTCAAAACACCATAAAACATTTTCAAACCAAATCAAACACAATATTATAACAACCAGGCAGCAATAAAACTCTTACAGCGAAGTGTAAATAAAACCCAAAGTCCTTACTTTGAAAGAAAATCACAAGTACCTGTCCAGGGCACGTTTTTGTCCCAAGCGCATCTTTCAAATTTTTAGGGAGGGCTTTTAAAAGTAAGAAGCTCAGCTATTGATTGGAGCAGTTGAAATTGCCATGAAAACGATCCTATCATGTTTTCAAAAACATTTTTTGTTACTGTAGCGGGGGCAGTCCGCCACCAGGAGAGGTGAGGGCTGCACTGCAAAGAAAAGTTAGCCAAGAAACATTAGCTTTTTTTATACAACTTGGTTGTTTGACATTTCCTCTTTACTGGTTGTCCTGCAATTTGATTGGATGGATGCTGTTGGATCAAAACAACATGGATCTAATTCACACACAGATGCACACATTCTAGGGGTGGGGGTGAATCTGAATATGGTATTTGGATAGGCAAAAATAACATGTTTTTTACGAATACCGTATTCAAACAAATACTAAAAATATTTGTTTTTGGGAACCCCGCCCCACCCCGGGCACACGCTCATGTGGTTGAGGTACCGCTGAGGTACCCTGAACATGGTACCGTCCCCCCACACTGCTCCCCGGTACCGTCGCTACACACTGATCCCCGTGTGCAGAGTTCATGGCTGCCATTGCTTCATTTGGTGAATGGATTAAATGCAGAGGAGGAATGTCGTGCCGTTCACACTTTGTGCAGTGGTGTGTTCATGTATGACGGATTGATCACTTTCACTTTTAGATATTCCGCTTCCTCGCCCCTCCCCCGTCACACACTCAAGTTCAGAAGTAGATTGTGGGGGGCGGACAAAGTTTATGCTGCAATTAAATTTTACTCAAATACAAATACAAAAAATAATAGTTTTCCCTTTTAACATATACAAATACAGATACGAATAGCGGCCGCTCTGCACACCGCTAACACATACACACAATGAAAGATACAGAGCGTTCCTCAATAACTTACTTTTTAATCTTTGGTTTTGGGGAAAGCAGCAAATCTTGTCAAGTCAAAAGCCTCAAGTCCAAATGAAGGCACAAGTCACTGATGTTAAAGTAGAGTTGCAAGTCTCTTTGCAAGTCAAGTCTAAAGTCATCACATTCATTTGAGTCCAAGTCATGTAACTTGAGTCCACACCTCTGTTATATAATACCTAATACCAAATATTTTTGCATATGCAAACATGTTCCAATGAATGATGGCATTCTCATGAATTCTGTACCTGGGCACATAAGCCCAGAAACCCAGGCTTCCTTATCATTGTTCTCTTTATTTGTACCAGCAATAGCGACATCGGCTTCAAACCCTAAACCATGCAGCACAACTCAACAGGATACAACTGCTCTGGAAGTTTCAAGCTCTTCAATGACTCTCCAATATACATAGCCAGAAGTGCAATACTGGGGCTGTGCTTTGTGCTCGGGGTTCCTGGTAACATAGCAGCACTGGTGATTCTTTTCCGACGTCTGGAAGAGAACAATTTCACCATGAGACTGATGCTGAGTCTGGCAGTGTCCGATCTGCTGACTCTGCTTCTCCTGCCTATTTGGATCTGGTCTTCTGTAAATCATTGGATCTTTGGCTCTGCTGCATGCAAGATAATCTCCTACATTGAATATTGGTGCACCTTCTGCAGTGCATTGTGTGTGACTCTGATGAGCATTCAGAGGTTTATGCAGGTGCTGCATCCTCAGAAATGGGCTAAACTCGGAGCTAAAGGACAGAAAGGTCTTTTGTGTGGATTGTGGATCCTGAGTGGGGTGTTAAGTTCATATGCCCCTGTTCAGCGTGAAGCAGGATGTGATGACTATGGATTCCAGGATTGTTCCCAGAAATTTAGGAGTGATACAGAGCGAGTGGCCACTTCATTTTATCAAATATTGCTCGTTGCGATGTGTTTTATCTTGCTGGTTTTGCTGTACTGTCTTCTTTATAGGGGAGTTAACCAGTCTCCTTTCTTCAGCAGCAACAGAACGACAAAGCTGGTGATCAGAATTGTCATAGCATTCTTGATCTTCTTTGTCCTCAGTCCCATTGCTGATGTCTTAAATATTGTTGCACTTTTACCGAAAAATAGTCTCAGAAATAGTCTGTCCAAAAATGCAAACTTTTGTGCCATAATAGCTAGATCTCTATCATGTTTGAACAGTTGCGTAAATCCTTTTCTGTACACATTTGCTCTTAGAGAGCTGCATCCTAACAATCATTTGGAAGAGAACACTTAGATCAAATGTGAGATCGTCCTCTGGCATGTGAGGTCTTCCTGTGATAGACATAGGAAACCTTAAGATCCTTATTAAAATGATGTGAATTAAGGCTTTTTATGTGAATACGGTGTTTCCATCACATTTTTATCCATCACATTTCTATCCCTTTTTTAAGACATTTTAGAGAAATACGAAGCACACAGAATTTATTTTGAGGAACTTTTCATTTCGATGTTGGCAAATTTCACGGCTGTATTTTCCATTGTATAAGTGTGAAGACAGAAAACGGACAGCAGTGGAAGCACTTCACGTCTCGTCAATTTAATTATGGGTATCATATTTTTAGAGACCTTAAAGGATTAAATGCATTGAAATGCATAGTTTTGAGTAGGCAAATACCATTTATACATTTGATTAATTATATATATTGTATCTTAAGAAAAGTTATCAGTAGTTCAGTGCACCATCACTTGTATGCAGTTTTTACATGCTCCATGGATCCCTGTTGCCATTACCAGCATTCATCTGTTAATCTGTGATAAACATGTCTACTTGCTATGACTGCACACATGAGCCCAAAAACTCAGAGTGTACTTTTTTATGTTTAAAACACTCCAGTAGTTCCACATTCACTGGCTCCGTTCTCACACCGCCTTATCTACTAGCACTCTAATGGGCTCGGGCTTTGTGCTGGGGATTCCTGGTAATGTAGCTGTCCAGGTCAATCTTGCCGAGGTTATCTAAAAAAAGGGGAGTACAAGAGTTGAGTCCAACAGACTGTGAACGAGAGTTAAGTCCGTGATGGCTGTGGGAGTTGGGGTGGGGGTAGCAGCCAGCAGTCAGACCCTAATCAGAATATTGAATATGAATTACTATTTTACAGTTTTAATATAAAAATACATACATTATGATGTGTGCTTTGGGAAGCCATTATAAGGGAGGTTTGGATAAAAACATAAAACAAAAACAAAAAACCCAAACAAGTTGAATTAAGATTCAACACTGTCAACTACCGGTTAAATTTCCCTATGGAGAAAACCAGCATGAAATGTCTTGCATTGACTTTGTCCAACTCTGCCTTCACATAACCTGCCACACCTGCCACTCTGTTCTGGATTTGTTTAAAACATACAGAGACACCTCAGTTTAGCTTTGCTCTTCGTGAGGTCTTGTCACTTTTCTGTGCATCCTGAGTTCTCTTATGGTGATCTAAGTAATCCAGCTTGCATTTTGACTAAATTGCCTCTGGGAGTGAATGTGTTTGTGTGCCTGCTTTACAATGGACAGGACAGAGTTGTTTTCTGCCTTTTGCCCTGGGACAGCTGTTCTACGTTCCACCACCTCAAGGACCTTGGTTAGGGTATCCGTGGAGCCGTGCAGTGGCCTGGGGTAAGAGACCCCCATTGCGTTTATTTTGGTGGTGATCCCTTAAGATTCTTCCACACAGTAAACCCCTTTGTTACCTCAGAGGAGCACAGGAGATGAACGAACCAGGGACACAGAGTGAAATTTTTATTGGTTCACCACGGTACAGAAGACACTGGTTCCCGATACTGTTTAATGGCAACCACTAACACACATGAATTCAAGAAGCACACACCAGCAGTTATCATTGATCACGATGGCAAAACACAGCAAAAAAAAAGGAAACTTCACATAGTACAGTAGGCTAGAGATAGCGGACACTACAAACCCCGAAGGGCATTAAATCAGGGAGAGGAATGCAGTTGTTACATTACGGTCAGGACCAAAGCCCTTCCAACAAATATGCTCACCACAATGGGGAAAAGGGACAAAGGGGAAACAAACTACACAAACGAACAAAACTAATCTTAAGTCCGTGGGTCTCGTCGCTCTCACCGGAGGCCCACTCTAGGCCTGATTTGCTGGATGATAAATTGTCCCAGAAATTATTGCGATAAACGATAATATTGTCATTGTGGCCATTTCTAACTGTTGTAATGATAATCACATAATAATGCAAATGCACCCTTTCAAAGATCCATAAACCTTGACTTCTAAAGAATATACAACACTGGGACTGGAAGACATTGTAAGACAGTCAGCACACGTTGACTTTGTGTGGCTTAAGGCAGGATCTATCATGAGTAGCAGTATGTCCAGCTGTGCTAAACATTTTCTTGCTCAGGGCTGGGCAATACATTTCCACAGGGGGCCACATGAAAAATCTGAATCTGAACTCAGTTCTGAGCGAAATTACTTTACTCCCATTGTAAAAAGTAGTAAATTATGATTTTGAAAAGCTGCTATTGATAATCAGAAGTATAGGAATATTCAGTATACAAATATTCAGGCTCCTCTGGCTCGATCGCTGAAAAAATAAACAACTTCCCGTCCTGTAAGTGGGAAGGCCGTACGCAGTG